>WBNM01023069.1:0-11472 GCA_013399055.1 Ramphastos sulfuratus | reverse complement strand
AAAGAGTAGGTTCACTTAGAGCAGACTGCATGGAACAGCTTCCAGATGGGTTTGGAATTACTGCAGAGCTGGAGACTCCACCACCTCTCTGGACAGCCTGGTCCACCCTCAGCATAAAGAAGGTCCTCCTCATGTTTAGATGGCACTTGGAATGTTTAATTCTGTGCCCACTGCACCTTGCCTTGTCACAGAGCACTGCCAAAAAGCTTTTAGGAAGTTGTGTTGTTGTATTGCTGCTTTCCCTAGCACCAGTTCCTTCCAAAACATTTATTCATTTCAGAAAAAAAAAAAAAAAAAAGACCTGAAATCCAACAAGTGTTGCTTCATCCAGTTTCAATCTCCCCTCTGCCAGTTCAAACCCATTGCCCCTTGTCCTGGCATTGCAAGACCTTGTCAATAGTCCCTCCCCAGCCTTCCTGGAGCCTCCTTCAGATGCTGCAAGGCCACTCCAAGGTCTCCTGGAAGCCTTCTCTTCTGCAGGCTGCAGAGTCCCAACTCTCTTAGCCTGTCCTCATAGGAGAGCTCCTTCAGCCCTCTGAGCATCTTTGTAGAATCATAGAATAGTTTGGGTTGGAAAAGACCTTAAAGATCATAAAATCATAAAGGTTGGAAGAAACCTTTGAGATAATCACAACTGCTCACCTGGAGCTGACAATCCCACCATGGCTGCTAAACCGCTGCCACATCCAGCAGCACATCCAAGCATATTTTAAACACCTCCAGGGATGGGGACTCCACTACCTCCCTGGGTAGCCTGTTCCAACAATTGAATCATTGAGTTTTAAATGTTTGTGCATATTAGGAGACTTGTGGATAAAGCCTGGGTGCTAGGAAGTGGAAAGCAAGGCACTGAGAGCATTACTGATAGCTTCCACCCCATAACTCCTGCAGCAGCAAATGATGACTGCAGAAACCTGCAGTGCTGGGGACAGCTCTGGAGTCCTCAGCTCAGGAGAGACCTGCAGCTGGCTACTGGATGAGGGAAAGGCTGTGGCTGTTGTATTCCCAGACTTTGGAAAAGCCTTGGATACTGTTCCCCACAGGATTCCTGTACTCATGGCTTGGCTGAGCACACTGTCTCCTGGATAAAGCACTGCCTGGGCAGGAGGGACCAGAGAGTGGTGAGCAATGGAGTTAAATCCAGGTGGTCACCAGTGGTGTTCCTCAGGGATCTGTGTTGGGATCACTTCTGTTTAACATCTTTATTGATGACCTTGATTCAGGTATAGAGAGAAGTCTCAGCAGTGAGTTTGCAGGTGGCACCAAGTTAGGTGGCAGTGCTGATTTGAATGAGGGTAGAGAGGCTCTGCAGAGGGACTTGGATAGGCTTAGATCAATGAGCCAACATTAATGGGGTGAGTTTCAACCAGGCCAAATGCCAGGTCCTGCTCTTGGGTCACAACAAGCCCAAGCAATGCTCCAGGCCTGGGGCAGTGTGGCTGGAGAGCTGCTGGCAGAAAGGGATCTGGGGGTTGGAATAGACAGGAGCTGAATAGGAGGCAGCAGTGTGCCCAGGTGGCCAAGAAGGCCAATGGCATCCTGGCTAGGATTAGAAATGCTGTGGCCAGCAGGAGCAGGGAGGTGATTGTGCCCTTGGTGAGGCTCTGCTGAGGCCACAGCTTGAGTGCTGTGTTCAGTTTTGGGCACCCCAATACAAGAGAGATGTGTAGGTGCTGGAGAGGGTCCAGAGGAGGGCAACAAAGCTGGGGAAGGGCCTGGAGAATAAATCTGATGAGGAGTGACTGAGGGAGCTGGGGATGGTTAGTGTGAGGAAGAGGAGGCTGAGGGCAGACCTCATTGCTGTCTACAGCTACCTGAAGGGACATTGTGGAAAGGCTGCTGCTGGGCTCTGCTCACAGGTAACTGCAGCCAGAAGAAGGGGGAATGGCCTCAAGCTGAGGCTGGGGAGGTTTAGATTGTACATTAGGGAAATGTTTTTCCTGGAGAGAGTGTTCAGGGAGTGGAATGAGCTGCCCAGGGAGGTGGTGGAGTCCCCCAGCCTGGCTGTGTTTCAGGGTGGTTTGGATGTGGTGCTTAGGGCTATGGTTTAAGGTGAATCTTGTAGAGCAGGGTTCTAGGTTGGGCTTGGTGCTGCTGAGGGGCTTTGCCAGCCTGCATGGTGCTGTGATTCTGTGATCTGTTGGAGTGGAGCCAGAGGAGGCCACAGCAATGATGGGAAGGCTGAAAGCTCTCTGCTGTGAGGTCAGGCTGAGAGAGTTGAGGCTGTTCAGCCTGCAGAAGGAGAATAGAGATCTCTTCTCAGCCTCCTTTTCTGCAGGCTAAACAATCCCAGTCTCCTCAGCTGCTCCTCAGAAGATTTCTTCTCTCAAGCACAAGAAAATGCTCACAAGAAAATATCAAGAGAGCTGCTGAAGCTAAGGTGGCCACCATGAAGTGAAGAACAGTCAAAAAAAAAAAAAAAGCAGGTTGAGGGAAAATCACAATGAAATTTAGTGACTTTTTCAAGGGAAGAGATTCCATCTGAGCCCTGGTGACACTTTGGGACAACTCCCCATCCCTTTCTGGCTAAGAGGAGGGGATTACTCTCTAATCCTGGGATTGGTAGTCCACCTGCCAGAAGATGTGAACTCCATTTACTAAATGCTTCCCTTGCAAGGCTTAGATACTATTTCAAGTCGATGCTCTTTGCTCCTCAGTTGCTGGGTGAAAAGACTGACATAAAATTAAAAAGAACTGAGAGAAGCAGCAAGCTGCAGGGAAAATAAGATATTAACAACAAGGAATCCATGCTCTGATCTGAATTTCCCTCTTAGTTCTTTCCTAAACTCAGTATCATTTTAAGTAATGATAAATCAGCCAAGATTTCATCCTACAAGACAATTCCTGATCTTCAGTAGGAAACTTAATGTCATTGCCATAGCAGGTAACAGTGCACTGGGGCTGGAAGGGAGCTGAAGGGGCTGGAAGGGAGCTGAAGGGGCTGGAAGGGAGTTGAAGGGGCTGGAAGGGAGCTGAAGGGGCTGGAAGGAAGCTGAAGAGGCTGGAAGGGAGCTGATGGGGCTGGAAGGGAGCTAAAAGGGCTGGAAGGAAGCTGATGGGGCTGGAAGGGAGCTGAAGGAGCTGGAAGGAAGCTAAAAGGGCTGGAAGGGGGCGAAAAGGGCCGGAAGGGAGCGGAAGGGGCTGGAAGGGAGCTGAAGGGGCTGGAAGGGAGGTGAAGGGGCTGGAAGGGAGCTGAAGGGGCTGGAAGGAAGCTGAAGAGGCTGGAAGGGAGCTGATGGGGCTGGAAGGGAGCTAAAAGGGCTGGAAGGAAGCTGATGGGGCTGGAAGGGAGCTGAAGGAGCTGGAAGGAAGCTAAAAGGGCTGGAAGGGAGCTAAAAGGGCTGGAAGGGAGCTGAAGGGGCTGGAAGGGAGCTGAAGGGGCTGGAAGGGAGCTGACATTCACTCATCTCCTGGCTTCTTAATGGTTCTGGGGGAGGAAGAACTCCCTGCAACAACATAGGTGAAGTGTTGACCTGCTAGAAAGAAGCTCCAGGGATAAGGTTTTGGAAGTGCTGGTGGATAGCAAGTTCCCCCTGAGATAGGAATGTGCCCTTGTGGCCAAGGAGGCAAATGGTCTCCTGAGGTGCATGGAGAAGAGTGTGGCCAGCAGGTCAAGGGAGGTTCTTCTCTGCCCCTCCTCTGTCCCAGGAAGGCCACAGCTGGAATCCAGAGTGCAGGGATAGGGCCTCCAGTTCAAGAGAGATAGGAGAGGGCCTAGTGAAGGCTGCAAAGATGCTGATGGGCCTGGAGCATCTCTGTGAGGAGGAAAGGCAGAGAAAGCCCTGGGGCTGTTGAGCCTGGAGTAGCCCCAGAGGACATCTCCTCAATGCTCAGCAAGAGCTAAAGAACCTGTGGGGGACAAGAGGATGAGGCCAGACTCTTCTTAGTGTTGCCCAGGAACAGAGTGGCAGGCAACAGGCACAAACTGAAACCCAGGAGGCTTCACCTGAAGATGAGGAGAAGCAGGTTTGGTGTGAGGCTGCTGGAGCCCTGGAGCAGGCTGCCCAGAGAGGCTGTGGAGTCTCCTTCTCTGGAGGCATTCCAAGTCACCTGGACACTGTGATCCAGGATAAGCTGCTGTGGGTGCCCTGCTTTAGCAGAGGGCTTGGAGTAGATCATCTCCAGAGGTCTCTTCCAAGCCGCATGATGCTGGGATCTTGGGATTCCTTAGAGTCACTTTTTTCCCTCCAGACAAAGCTTTGAAGTCAGATCTTGCTAAAAAAAGGACTCCCACTTTTAGCATTTTCCCAGCAGTTCATTTTCCCTCTGTCAAGATGGTTGTTAGCTTCACATTCTGCAAAACCTTAACTCTCAGGAGCCTCCTGCTATACTCTGCTATACAAAGCTCACATCTGGAGGAGAGGATCCAGTTCTGGTCTCCTGAGTATAAGCATGCTGGAGCCTTGGAGCAGGCTGTCCAGAGAGGCTGTGGAGTCTCCTTCTCTGGAGAGAATCCAAAGCCACCTGGACACTGTGAGCAAAGGGCTGGAGTTGCTCTGCTATGAGGACAGACTGAAAGAGTTGGGGCTGTTCAGTTTGGAGAGGAGAAGGTTCCCAGGTGACCTTTTGTGGCCTTTCAGTATGTGAAGGGGGCTACAAGAAAGCTGAGGAGGGACTTTTTATTTTCTCAGGTAGTGACAGGACTGGGGGGAATGGAACCAAGCTAGAAATGGGTAAATTCAGCCTGGAGGTTAGGAAGAAGTTGTTCAGCATGAGGGTGGTGAGAGCCTGGCAGGGGTTGTCCAGGGAGGTGGTTGAGGCTCCATCCCTGGAGGTGTTTAAGGCCAGGCTGGATGAGGCTGTAGAGAGCCTGATCTACTGTGAGGTGTCCCTGGGCATGGCAGGGGGGTTGGAACTGGCTGATCCTTGTGGTCCCTTCCAACCCTGACTGATTCTATGATTCCATGATTCCATGATTCTATGATTCTCTCTGGCCAAACTGGGACAGGCTCTCACCACCCTCAGTGTCAAATATTTTTCCTCTCTCTAGCCTCAATCTCCTTCTTTGAATTTCCAGCCATCACCAATCACCACATATGATTTTATGGTTCAATGGTTCTAGATTCTAAGATTCTATGCTTCTATGGTTCTATGCTTCTATGCTTCTATGATTCTATGGTTCTATGATTCTATGGTTCAATGATTCTATGGTTCTATGATTCTATGGTTCTATGGTTCTGTGATTCTGGGCAACCTGTTATGGATGCCTCTGCCCCTGCCAATTTCTTCTGTTCTGGCATTCTCTGACTCTCAGAATGAACAGGGTCACACAGCAGAGAGCAAAAAAGAGAAATGTCTCCTCAAATGCTTTAATCACATCTCACCATCTCTCAGCAACTCATGGCATCTCATGGCCATGGTCTTCTATAAATAACCATGTGAGGGCAAATTATACTGTGACTCATGAAATTTGGACCTGCAGGGAGCTTGGGACTTTGTTTTTTTCCCTCTGGGCTGACCAGTGCTGTCTCCTAGCTCAGTTGCAATAGGTTGCCTAGGGAGGTGGAGTCACTGTCCCTGGAGGTGTTGAAGCAATGTGTGCACTTTGGGACATGGTTTAATGGCAATGGTGGTCTCAGGTTGATGCTTGGACTCAACGATCTCAGAGGTCTTTTCAACCAAAGCAGTTCTATGGTTCCCTAAACAAACATACTGAGATTTCTTTGCACACAAAGCCTTTACTCTCCATTTCGCTTGCTCTGAGCATCTGCTTTACTCATATCTACCCTTCAGCATCTCATCACCACTGCAGATCACAGCAGGTTCCTCTATCATCTGCCTCTTGACAACAAAAGCCCAAACCAAGCATCAAAAATACAGATGGAAATAGAACATTACAACTGTTCAATAGATTCATCATTGACCTGGGTGAGGGCACAGAGGGCACTGGCAGCAAGTTTGCTGATGGCACCAAGTTGGGTGAGTGGTTGCCACAGCAGGAGGCTGTGCTGGCATTCAGAGAGACTTAGGCTNGATGCTGAAGGGAATGGAAGAGCTCTGTTAGGAGGAGAGCCTGAGGGAGCTGGGGCTGTGCTGCTGGCAGAGGAGGAGACTGAGAGGTGACCTCAGCAATGGTTCTAAAGATGTGCAGGTGAGTGGCAGGAGGCTGGAGCCAGGCTCTGCTGGGTGATGCCCAGGGACAGCACAAGGGGCACTGGCTGGAAGCTGAGCCATAGGAAGTTTCATTTAAACATGAGGAGGAATTTTTTCCCTGTGAGGGTGCCAGAAGCCTGGCACAGGCTGCCCAGGGGGGTTGTGGAGTCTCCCTCTCTGGAGATATTCCAAAGCTGCCTGGATGTGTTCCTGTGTGATCTGGTCTAGGAGATGCTGCTCTGGCAAGGAGGTTGGACTGGCTGAGCTTTGGAGGTCCCTTCCGGCCCCTGACATTCTGTGATTCTGTGAAACTGAATCTGTGGCCATGTGGGGCAGGGACTTGGGTGTGCCCTGCCACCCACAACCAGCTCACCATGCCCTGATGAGGTCCTAGTCTGATGCAAAGCTCTCTTCATGATCCCAGAAACAGAAATAGCTTCTCATTCCTTGGCTTTGTGAAGAGCCTGATGTGTTGGGCAATAAGAAATGAAGAAGGGTTATGGCTCTCATAAAGTATTCACCCCAGTGGCTCCCCATGCTGCAGTTTCTCCTGAGGATGATTAATCACATGCCATTATTCAGAGCTCCTATAGCGTGGGAGTTTCTGTTTCACCACCATTCAGGGATTAGAGAAAATTGGTTTCAGATGAACTCTTTGGTTCAGGTAGATTAATTCACTCAGACAGTGCCCATCAGCTAATGGAAGTTCTCCCAACCAACTGCCCATGTCCCTGGGGTTACCCAGAGGGCCATAAACAACTGGGCAGACTTTCCCTCACAATCCCAGCATTGATGGGGTTGGAAGTGACCTGTGGAGATTGTCCAGGCAATCCCCTCTGGTCACCCAAAACAACTTGCCCTGGATCACAGAATCATAGAATCATAGAATGGTAAGGTTGGAAGGGCCCTCAAGGATCAGCCAGTTCCACCCCCCTGCCATAGGCAGGGACACCTCCCACTAGCACAGGTCACTCAAGGCCTCATCCAACCTGGCCTTGAACACCTCCAGGGAGGGAGCAGCCACAACCTCCCTGGGCAACCTGTGCCAGTGTCTCACCACCCTCACAGCAAACAACTTCCTCCTAACATCCACTTTCAATCCCCCCTCTGCCAGTTCAAACCCATTGCCCCTTGTCCTGGCATTACAAGACCTTGTCAATAGTCCCTCCCCAGCCTTCCTGTAGGCCCCCTTCAGATACTGGAAGTCTACTCTAAGGTCTCCTGGAAGCCTTCTCTTCTGCAGGCTGCAGAGCCCCAACGCTCTCAGCCTGTCCTCACATCAGAGCTGCTGCAGCCCGCTCAGCAGCTGGGTGGCCGCCTCTGCACTGGCTCCAACCCTTCCATGGCCTTCCTATGCGGGGGGCTCCAGAACTGCACACAGGACTCTAGGTCCCAAAGCAGTCCCAAAGCAGCAGTGTGACATCCAGCTAAAGGGTTAGAGCACAAGGAGGGCTTGGAAACATGCAGGGATGGAGGCTACAGAACATTCTGTAATGTGGTTACCTGCTTGGGACAATCAAGGGTTGCCCCAGCAGTGTTATAGAAGTCTTTTGGTTAGAACAGACTTTTACATGATCCAAGTGCAGTGCTTAACCCTGAACTATCAGGTCACCACTAAGCCATATCACAGAATCACAGCTTCCAGCCCCCTCATCGTTGCTGTGGACTCCTCTTGCTCAACTCCAANTCCAAACTACCCTGAAACACAGCCAGGCTGGGGGACTCCACCACCTCCCTGGGCAGCTCATTCCACTCCCTGAACACTCTCTCCACAAAAAACCTTTTCCTAATGTCCAACCTAAACCTCCCCAGCCTCAGCTTGAGGCCATTCCCCCTTCTTCTGTCTCCAGTTCCCTGTGAGCAGAGCCCAGCAGCAGCCTCTCCACAATGTCCCTGCAGGTAGCTGTAGACAGCAATGAGGTCTGCCCTCAGCCTCCTCTTCCTCACACTAACCATCCCCAGCTCCCTCAGTCTCTCCTCATCAGATTTACTTTCCAGGCCCTTCCCCAGCTTCGTTGCCCTCCTCTGGACCCGCTCCAGCACCTCCACAGCTCTCTTGTATTGGGGTGCCCAAAACTGAACACAGCACTCAAGCTGTGTCCTCACCAAAGCTGAGCACAAGGAAATGCCCATTTGGAAACTCAGGACACCACCATTAGAACACTGCTATGGGTTTAGGACTCAGCTCAGCTCCCAGGATAAAGTTTTGCAGCTCAGCTTACCTCTCACAATGATGTTGGTGGACTTTTTTGCAGGATTTCCAACGTTGTTGTTGGCAATGCAACTGTAGGTCCCAGCATCTTCTGAGGTGATGGCTGGGATGGTTAAAGTGCCTCCATTCAGGACTGTCTTCTCAGGCAGGACACCAGCAGACCTCACCCATGTCAGGCTAGGGGCTGGCTCCCCTCCTGTGGTCACACAGACTAATGTGATAGCTTCTCCAGGGTTCACCACTATTGGGTCGTCCACAAGAAGCTTAATTGAAGGAGATGCTGCAAAATACAAGAGGGAAAAGAAGTTTCAGTGAGGCTGTGCCTGCTCCTCAGTCTTGTCATAGAATCATAGAATCACAGAATGGTAAGGTTGGAAGGGACCTCAAGGATCATCCAGTTCCAACCCCCTGCCATAGGCAGGGACACCTCCCACTAGCACAGGTCACTCAAGGCCTCATCCAACCTGGCCTTGAACACCTCCAGGGAGGGAGCAGCCACAACCTCCCTGGGCAACCTGTGCCAGTGTCTCACCACCCTCACTGATGCTGAGGGTCCTGGAGCATGTCTGTGAGGAGGAAAGGCTGAGAGGCCTGGGGCAGCTGAGCCTGCAGAGCAGCAGCCTGAGAAGAGATCTTCTCAATGCTCAGCAAGAGCTAAAGGGGAGCAGGGAGGGCAAGAGGATGGGGAGGGGTCACTCTTTTCAGTGGTGCCCAGTGGCACAACAAGGATCAGTGGGCACAAATCTGAACCCAGCAGGTTCCATCTGAAGGTGAGGAGAAACCTGTTTGGTGTGAAGGTGCTGGAGCCCTGGAGCAGGCTGCCCAGAGAGGTTGTGGAGTCTCCTCCTCTGGAGAGATTTGAATCCCACCTGAACATTGTGATCCTGGGCAAGCTGCTGTGGGTGACCCTGCTTGAGCAGAGATATTGGAGGGGAAAATCTCCAGAGGTCCCTCTCAACCTCCACCATTCTGTGATTCTGCCTTGACAAAGAGCTGCTCCCCACTCCCACCAGGCATCAAGCCATGAGGCAGCAAACAGGAGAGCCACAAATAATACTTCAAACCTAAGAACAAAAAGATGAAAGCTCTGACAACACCAACCCAACCTGGTGGTGCTGTTTACCATAATGGCCTCATCATCCTCCAGATGAAAGCAGGCCCTCTGCCATCCATCAGGCAGGGAGACAGGGAGAGCAGCTGATGTGATAAAAGGCTGTGAGACTTCTCTTTCATCACAGGGCTCACAACAGTGAGTACATGAAAATTATGGTTTGCATACAGCAGTTCCTCTTTGCTTACACCACACATTTCACTGCACTACAACCCATCCCACCAGACACACACAAATACTCACCCATGCTCTCAGCTACAACCCTGAAAAGCCTGAGCTGAAACAAAGGATAAGAATATTCAGGGCTTCAGAAGGCGTCCTAAAAGCAGAGGATCATTGAACTGAGCAGCTTGGTAGAGACCTTTGAGGTCAAGTCCATCTACTCACCTACATCTCACAATCCTACCATGACTGCTAAGCCANCCAGGGAGGTTGTGGAGCACAGAAGCACAGAATGTGATCAGAGATCACATTCTGTGCTTCTGTGCTCCACAACCTCCCTGGAGGTGTTCAGGACCAGGCTGGATGAGGCCTTGAGTGACCTGTTCTAGTGGAGGTGTCCCTGCCTCTGGCAGGGGGGTTGGAACTGGCTGAGCTTTGAGGTCCCTTCCAACCTAAACCATTCTATGAGTCTATGATTCTGTGACCAAACCACATCTCTCAGCACCTGATCCTTTAAAGACCTTCAAGGAGGTGGCAAACTCCACCACCTCCATGGGCAGCTTCTTCCAACACCTGACCACTCTCTCATGAAAGAAATTGTTCCTAGTACCTTGGCATGCTTGAGGTCCTTTCCTCTTGTACTCTCACTTATTGCAGGGGAGAACACACTGACTCCTACCTCCCCGCAACCTCCTTTGAGACCTCCCCTCATCCTCCTCTGCTCAGGGTTCCAGGGAAACCATAAAGTCACTGAAGTTGGAAAAACCCTCTAAGATCATTGAGTCCAACCAGCAACCCAACAGCACTGTGGCCATTAAACCATGTCACAATGCCATGTCCACATTTTCTGGAACACTCCCAGGGATGAGGATGCTGCCACCTCTCTGGGCAGCCTGTGCCAGTGCCTGACCACTCTTGCAGTGAAGAATTTTTTCCTGATATCCAATCTAAAATGCATTTAAAGGGTGAAAAATCTATTATGAAGAGAATATGAATGGATGACAACGAGTTCACAGACTCACAGGATGTCAGGGGTTGGAAGGGACCCAAAGAGATCATCCAGTCCAACCTCCCTGCCAGAGCAGAAGACTGAGAGAGGATCTAATAAATGTTTATCAATACCTGAGGGCTGGGGGTCAGGAGGGGGGGACAGGCTCTGCTCACTGCTGCCTGGCATAGGCCAAGCAGCAATGGATGGAAGCTGCAGCACAGGAGGTTCCAGCTCAACACAAGGGGCAACTTCTTTGCTGGAAGGGTCCCAGAGCACTGGCACAGGCTGCCCAGAGAGGTTGTGGAGTCTCCTTGTCTGGAGCCTTTGCAGGCCTGTCTGGATGTGTTCCTGTGTGCCCTGAGCTAGATTGTCTGGTCCTGCTCTGGCAGGGGTGTTGGACTGGATGATCTCTTTGACTCCCTTCCAACCCCTGACACCCTGTGAGCCTCTGATCTGTGATTCTATGCTGAGCATCGAGGAGATCCCCTCTGGGACTGCTCTTCTGCAGGCTCAACAGCCCCAGGTCTCTCAGCCTTTTCTCACAGAGATGCTCCAGGCATCTCAGGACCTCCATACACCTCTTCTCCTTCCAGCCAGGGATGCAGAAATCAACACCAATCTGCTCATGTGGCAAACATGATCCTGTTCTGACTTCTCTACATCGGCTTAGACCTAGATGTGGAAACCAGTGGAGTAAAACCACCTGATGGAAGACCTGCCATGATTTACTTGGGTTAATTACAGAATCATAGAACAGTTTAGATTAGAAGAGACCTTCAAGATCATCAAGTTCAACCATTACCCAGCACTGCCAGGTTACCACTAAACTGTGTCCCTCAGGCATCACATCTGCACAGCTTTGAAATCCTTCCAGGAACAGAGACTGGCAGAAGGGAGATTTAG
>WBNM01023068.1:0-14302 GCA_013399055.1 Ramphastos sulfuratus | reverse complement strand
AAGACCAGGCTGGAGAAGGCTCTGAGCAACCTGGTCTAGTGGGAGGTGTCTCTGCCTGTGGTAGAGGCATTGGAACTAGATGATCTTCCAACTCAAACCATGCTATGGTATGATTCTATGATTCTGATCCTTTATTTGCACTCACAAAATGATCAAACCTACAACTACTCATGCACTCTGCTTTATATTTGGAGAGAAGGAAAAAGCACTCAAGAAAAATAAATAAATAAATTAGATTTTTGTATTTATTATGCAATAAACTCAATCATGTATCTTCAAAAATAAGAGATTTATTATAGGAGTTTCTATTTAATAAAAGCTAAAGCTGGAATATAATGCCTAAAGGTGTGTTCCATAAATTTATAACACATTCATAGGATTAAGTCTAGACCACCAGTTTAAAAAATGTACATTCCAAAGATTCTCCACTACTACAGTTAAAAAAAGTGCCTTGACCACCAAAATATTTTTACACATACAGAGAAATACTACTTTCATGAATACTTACCATGCTTGCTGTACAGTAACTGTATACTGCTGAGCTGGATATCAAAACTGTCATAAGCTCTTGACATTATATCCTCAATAGTGCTTTGTCCTACTTTGAGTTCTGATAAGTCAGAACGGCTTTTGCTTTTCATCTTAAAAAAAAAAAAAAAAAAATCACAAAAAAAGTGCAAGTCATTTTCAAAAACATTCAGAGCACTAATTCTACAAATTTTTGATCCTACCATGACAAAAGATTAAAGTCCTTATAATAAAGGGATAGAGTCTTACAAATATCACAGCAGGGGAGATACCTAACATTAGAAGCCTTTATCAAAACAGAAAAATTAGAGTATTAAACTCCTCCTTCAAGGAAAGAACAAAACAAAAAAATAATATCTACTAGGTTTTACACAATATATTTTTTAATTAATAATTTCCCTTAATAAGTGGCTTATACTCTGAAGTAGAAAGTCTCAAACTCTCTGTAAAATAACTCTCTGGGGCTTTATAGTGAAAAACTACTACTGTTTTAATTGCCTCAGAAACACTAAATGTGTTTTCGAATCCTGTTAAATTTAGTTCTTGTATTACTCTGTTACACATTAATCAAACAGCATAAAAGGGAAAAGGAGGTTTGAACTGTTCATCATCCATGTTCAATGTCTTTCCTTCAGTATCAGTCAATATTCCTTTGACGTGGCTTTGCCCATACTGCTTTGGTATCTCACATTTTCATGTACCTTCTTTGCTGTTCACCTCTGATGAAATGTTACTGTCCTCACCCATGAATGTCTAACAATTCCAAATCCATATCCTGTTTTATTACTAGATTCAGATTATCCAATCTACTGAACTATGACTACCTTTAAACTAAAAATAATCTGCATACTGAAAATTCCCAACTGACATCATAAGGAGTGTCAAGTAATTCTGGTTACAATAAATCTGATTTTTGGGTAGCTGTTGCTGTCTGTTTTGTACATATCTCTGTAGCAGCTTTGAGACAGACTATTAAAAAAACATACAAAACCAACTAAACAAACAGTAAGTAGCAGAATTATTCCTAGTCAGAGTACAAAAATTATTGTCTGCATACGTGTAAGATCATTTGTCCTGAAAGAATACAAGTTCACCAACAAGAAAATAGCTAATAATAAGCAAAAATTCTCTTTTATTATTTTATAGTTTTAAAGTATAATTTAAAATACATTAACTACCTATCTGACTTTTCCCTTTAAATTTCTAATATATCTCCAATTTTATGTGTTATTTTGGATATTGCCAATGCTTGTTTACTTTTTGATTTTGAAGTAAATTAAATGACCAAAAGGTAATCAGTAACATTAAAAACAAGACCACCACTCAATCCTGTAAGAGTTTACTGTTTTATACTCCGAAAAAAAAATTGCTTGATATTTTACATATAGCAGTTCAAAGAATCAACTGTGGTTTGTTTCAGGGAAGGATTATTTTCTAGCTATTCTTTTGAGTTGAAAGCATCTACTTAGAAGAGTTCTGCAACTTCTGTCTCAGCTGAAGAGTAATTTGAAATAAATACTCAATACAGAAACTGCAAGAGGAAATTTTACTTAACACAACCACAGAATAAAACAGAAGTTAAGAAACTGGAAAAATTACATAAAAGCCAAACTATTTTTGCTAGTAACAAAAAGGAAATAAATACCGTAAGACTACCAAGATCCAGAAGTAGTAAGTTCGATGTACAGTCATAGAATCCTTTTTGTGGAACAATGATGTATGAAGCCATGAGATTTATCTTGAGGTCAAGAACTTTCTGAGTTTCAATAACATACAACAAACCTGAAAAATAGTATAATTAGTAAATACAAATAAAGTTATCCATATAGAAGGTATGGAGTTAAAATAAACTACAGGAAGAAATTCGTGTTTAAATAAGCTGTGAATGCTAGACAAGCTTATCTGCAGCTACGGATGCTCTTCAAATTTCTTCTGAGGCACTAATTAGCATGTGTTCTTTAAGGAAGCACCACAAAGATGAAATGATGATAGCAAACGATGCTAATGGCAAGTAGAAAGGATCACAGGATGTTAGAGGTTGGAAGGGACTTCTGGAGATCTTCGAGTCCAAACCCCTTGCCAGAGCAGAACTACATAATCTAGCGAAGGCCTCACAGGAGTGAATTCAGACAGGTCTTGAAAGCTTCCAGAGAAGGAGATTCCACCACCTCTCTGAGGAATCTATTCCAGTGTTCTATGACCCTTACAGTACATGGAAATGCAAAACCACTTCATACTCAGTAGAGATTAAATTAGAAGAATTGAAATGTCTAGCGCAACTTGGTGGTTACTGTGTTAATCCACTGTGCTCTGTAAATTCAAAAATTTAATTCTTCCAGAAGTTCTTATGGGGTGTATCAATGGCACTGGCCAAGCTGCTAGCATTGTTACCACTGGCACATTGAAGTTTGATTATGCAGACAAGCACCTCCATCTTGAGATGCTGAAGACAAGTAAATATAAGGACTTAAAACAATTCTGTTTAAAAAACATGCAATTATTTGGAAAATTCAGACCGTTGGAACATTTGAGATCAAATTCTGGCTCTTATGCTCATCTGAAGACGAATCAATGGTCTTGCTTCAAGTTAGCACCGAAAACTGCTTTTGTACACAGTGACAAGCCATTAAATATTTACCAGGTGCACAGAAATAGAGCAACTTACAAACATTACATGACATTGCAGTGCACTGTAATGGCAAGAAAGCAATTAGAATTCTTCCAACATTATCAAAGGTTGTCCTGCTACAGGAAAGCTAGATTATTAGTCAATGAAGAACTGGCTAGCAGCCACATTTCAGGATTTGCAAGATGACGTGGCTTGGATTAACAAGATAAAGGGTTTTGTTTTTTTTCAGTTTTGAAACCTAATGGTATTCAAGTTAAGTGGACTTTCTTTTTTGTTTCATTTGGGAAGAGAATACACTTGAGTCCATAAATTGAACTCCAGGAAGCTTTTGTAAAGTCTTCTACTGGTGCTGAAAATCTTAACTACTTTAAGGTGGCAAATTCCTTCACTTCTGTAGTTTCCAGTTAATTTCTAGCTGTCATCTATTGCTTGAAAGGAAAGTGTTAAATGTACTGAAAAGAAACAACTCTGGAAAGATTAGGGGGGGTTCATTGGAGGACCAATATCTCAATATCCGTTTTTAATGAGTAAGAAACAATTAGGGCTATTTAGATACTCAAATGAACACAACAGCGAAGCTGGAAGTTAACAAACTGGGTTTAACCCTGCATGGAGTACAACAGAAAAATTACTCAAATACTACCTCAGAGTGCAGAGCACAAAGCAAGCTGAAGTTGAAAAACATACAGATATAAAATTACCCAAAATCTAGAACAAATGCCTTGTACTGAGACTGAAGAATTAAACTTCTTCAGGTCCTGTGTTAGAAAGATAAGACTTGGACCCATGCATCTCCATATAGAGAGAGATAATACTTCCATAGTCCCAGAATCTAGAATTTATCTGCCTGCACAGTCAGAAGGGCATGCAAGCACTTGCCTGTTGAAGTTCTTTCACGGAATTCTTCAAGTTTCATTAGAGTTGCTGATGTCAGTTGTTCTAAATGTACATCTTTTGAAGGCCTGAAGAAATCCACTAAGCTATTTATTGTCATCTATTAAAAAATAATACATGGAAAGTTTATTATTAAGTAAAATTTTTCAAGATACATAACAATACAATATTTACTCACTGCATCATATACTATTTCCAGTGGCTGTGATTCTATTCGAAGCCTCTGATCTGCTTTCTCATCCAAAGGATTAGTCTCAAACATTATGCTTAAAAGTGAAGTACTCTTGTCTGAATACACTGTTCGAGAAGACAGGAGACAAGGCGTACACTTTTCTCGGGACATGCCTGTAACTTCAAGTGAGGCAATTTTTGTTTCAAATCTGTAAAAAAAAGGTCAACAGCATGTTCAGATATAATATCCTTCTGGCTAAGCACAATTAGATAGTAAGAGTAAAGGAAGGATCTGAAAGAAAAACTAAAAGCCAAACAAAAAAAAATAGCAATGACATATCTCTACCCATTTCCAAATACAAATAGCTCAGTCTATGGTTGTAACAAATAAATATATATGTATGTGTTTTCCATTTCATTATCTTTTGTGTCTATTAGCCACCCATATATAATAAAGGGAGTTACTTGCTTCATATCATAAACTTTTAATAAGGACAGGTGTCAGGGCAGTGAAGACATATGCAAATCGAAATTCTGTAGTATGACCTCAGGAGTTAGATAGGGAATGGGTACAGCAGAGAACAAAAGGTTCCAGTGTAGAAAAATAAAAGAAAGCCCTAAGAAATGCACATGATTAACAGCCTTAATACTCCAAGTATGTTTCAGATGCTGGATTTTTTTTTCCAACACTTAGTCCACCTCTTTGACAGCTCTCAACTGAAGACCTTTATCATCTTGCACTCAAAGGAAAACATTTCACCATAAAACCAAAACATTTTCTTTCCCATTTCCCAGTACAATAGAATTACTATGGCTATTGAGATGGAAAGTGGAACAAACAGAAAAGTTGCAAACAAAAGTTTAAGAAATTATGCACAAATATCAGCAAGATCGATAGCATCTTACTAGAATAGTAAGCCCCAAAGTAAAGGGTCCAAATTTTAAAACAGGAAGGCTGTCCTCCCCTGGAATTAAGTCATTATATTTGAAACTAAACCAAACTGTTTCATATTGCTGCTTTTTGTTATCTACTGAGAGGAAACAATTCAAGAAAAAAAAATTAGCAGGTACAGCTTCCCTCTGCAAATCTAAAAGCTCAGCTGAAAACGCTAGAACTTTTCGTCATCTTAAATGCCTACAGACAAGCAATTACAGGATCACCTTGCTAGGATTAAATTTCAAAAGGACTAACAGTCACTTCTCAAAGTAAGAAACAACTTAGTAGCTGAACTACTTGTACATCACAACGGTAAACTGAAAGGCAGGTGAAACTCTGTATTGCCGGAAATAAAGAGATCTTATTATGGAAACAATATCCATTCACTTTGTTCCACCACAATCCATTTGCCACCTTTTATCATTATCAGTTGCAAAGAGTTTTAAAATTTCATCTAAGTTTTCTCATCTACATTGTCCTCTGAAAAGTGCCATATTTGTTTTTGAAACAGGACTGCTCAGTCCCCTGCATGTTTTTCTGGAGCACAGACAGGTTTGGCTGGTTGGTTGGTTTTGTTTGATGAGCAGAGGCTATCACATTTGTCATTATTGCAAAGCAGATGAAAATCATTAATTTACTGAAAGATTATGCAACTTTAAAGAGAAACGTAACCCCATAAGTAATTTTTAAGGAGTAAAATCACGTTAGAACAAGACTACAGATGACAAAAAACATCTCTCAGGTTATATTTAACTTGATTAAATAAGAAAGTGGAAGATAAAAGGTGATAAAAGATAAATAAAAGGTGGCTGCAGGAAGTCTCCTAAACTGCACAAGAATCATAAAATTGTTTCAGCTGGATAAGACCTCTAAGACTTGAGTGCAATTATCAGCCTACCACCACCATGGCCATTAAACCATGTCCCAGAGTGCCATGTCTACACAATTTTATAATACCTCCAAAAAAAATGAAACTCCACCACTTCCCTGGGCAGCCCATTTTAATGCCTGACCACTCTTTTAGTTAAAGATATGTTTCCTAATATTCAATCTAAACCTCCCCTGGCACAATTTGAGGCCATTTCCTCATGTTCTGTCACCTGATACTAGGGAAGAAAGGCAAACATCCACCTCACTGCAACCTTCTTTCATGTTGAGATGACAGTGAAAAATAAAAGTTAAAACAGCTATTAGGCATCATCCCGTCGTATGAAGAATAAAACTCATTTGATAGAGAAAATTCACCTTATTGCTTGTGCACCTGGTCGCTGGGTAAATACTGTACTCAAGCCAGTTAAAGCGAATTTTACCAGCTCAGGAGTTTGCTTGTTTTCTCTTATGGATATAGACATGCTAAGTAACTTCACAGAGAACTTCATGGCTTCATACTGGATATGAAGGAAAAACAACAGTGCATTACAAAATATATTCATATACATTTTTGTACAGTTTATAAAAAGAGATTAAAACCACAAACACCAGTCTGATACTATTTTTTTAGTGCTACGTGTAGCTTGTATCATAGCTGGTATAAAATTTCCAAATAGTTACTACTGAGAAACAGTGATACAGTAAGCATACACTATGCTTACCAGTAGATGTGTCTGATGTCCCTACACCACATTTTAAGATAAAGGGCCTCTAATGCACAGCTGGAAGGCAGTCCACTGTAACGTGGATGGGACCTTGACTATTTTGGAATAGATAAAAAATGTTGCCATTCCTCACTGCAATCTCTCAATCAGCTCTTTCCTTATACACTTATCTACACTACCTCATGTATTATCACTGATTTAATATTCCAGTGAATTACTTAGTACATTTAGCAGTTTCTGAATATTGTAAGAGGATATATGAAGCATTTAATAACCTATTTAATAACAATACAGTCCTTACAGGACTTTATTCTAGCTTTAGTGAGTGAAATTTCATTCTGAACTTTTTCAGCAGGTTCAAAGTAAGGTCTATAACCACTTTCTTGAAACTACATCTAAAACTTATTTGCTCTGCACAAAGGCAGCATGCAGTAAGCTCCCTAAAAAGTGTCAGAACACCAGTCGAATATAGAGACAGAGCTTCAAGTAATTTTAAAAATTACTTCCTGCTTCTTTTTTCAGTACATGAAGCTACCAATTGTTAGGTATTGTAGTTGGTTATGGCTTAACTGATTTTGGAAGAGTTGGATCCACAGCTGTTTCACTATATCCAATTGCTGCATAAAGTTTAGCTTTCTCTTCACGCGTCATCAACTCTTCAAGACCTGTCACATTGCAAGAGGTTAGTTAAACTTAATATAGGTAACTGGAAAAATGCAAATATACATTTTCCAGTGCTTGGTAGCTCTATGACTTACAGTAGATATTGTCAACATTGTCCTGAATTAGTAAAAACAAAACCTATGATGTTTAAAGCAAAGTACTGAGTCTTCTAAAGCATGCTTTAAAATGCAGTTATACTTTTGCTCTGATCTACTCTATTTCCCAGCTTGCTAACCATAGAAGCAATCTTTGGGATTTATTTTCTGTGTTTCATAGCATTTACTAGATGCCCTGTACTTCTAGAGTTTTTGTTCACTTAAGGCACCTCATGAAATATCCAAATTATAAAATGAATGAATGTAAATCGTTTACAGTCCATTAGCTGCTAACTTTTCCTAGCACTTCCTTCAAATCCCCATACACAACAAACCATGCAGCCAAATACAAAAAACTGTGGTAGAAGGATGCGTGAATTCAAGACAGTTCAGAAAGCTTTACAGAAAGAATTGTAAAATATCTCTACGACATGCAATTAACAACTTCATCAGGACAAAAAAAAAGGAAATGTAAACATCAATAACTGTATAGCCCAAATATTACACAAATCCAAACTTCCATTGTTTAGGATCTATTTATTATTCTAGCAAGTTGGGTTTAATAATAGAAGAAAACACCAATAAATTAACATACTTGAACCCTTTATTTCCTGCTTCTGCTCATCCTTTTTTTCACCTGACCAGCTCCACATCCAACTAAACCAACCACCAGAATTATCATCGTCTTGTTTTACTCCTGGTTTGTAGATTTTTAATCCAGCTTTGGTTGCCTGAAATCATAATAAATGTAATTTTATTCCTGCTTCTTGCTCAACTTTCGTAAGAAAAATATAAACCCAAGATACGCTCTAACACATTAAAGCATCATTTGGGAACACATTCTTTCTTGGGTTTTCTTTTAATAATTTTTTCAAGTACACCATGCTTCATTAGACAATTCTTACTTGCATAAAATCAGCCACATTTATAAACAAAAAGAGGAAGCAAGAGGTACCTGATTTTAAGTCAAATGTTTCTTATACAGCAGATTGTCTCTCCAGCTCTCACCACAACAAAAAACTTTCACAGTATATAGGGTAGTACACTGAGAAATTAAACAGCCAGCAGAAGCCACATTTTAAATACTTCCTCTATTTTTCATCTCAAGTTTTATGTCCAGAGCAATAATAATAAACTCCACTGCTATTTAAGGACTATAGAAAACCTACTCCTGGATCTGATACATATAGAGAACAAGACTACAGAAGCACTTCTTTCTCTTACATTCATTATTTTAACAACTGGAGGATGTCCTCTCTGATGCCAGTCACAATTCCAATACAAGATCCTCACAGAATGTGCTAGCTACATCCAGACTTGACCACTAAAAATTTAGTGTAACAGATGGCAAAGAACCACCAAGCAATTTGAGAGGCAGACAAGATCTCAAAACCATAGTGGACCACACTAACTACTTTCCTTCATGACTAGTACGGTTTGAAAGGATACAAATACAAATAAACCCAGAATTTAGACATGCTCTAATGAACGTGATATCTCCAAGTGATAAATGAGCGATCCTTTCTCAGCATTAAAAAATCCCAAGATCTCTCTGCAACACAGCTAGAGAAAGCAGTTTGCTGTAAATCAGAACTTTATAGGGACTTGTCATGTATTCACCTATAGACTAGTGAAAGGCAGGCTTCAGCAAAAAACCAAAATCTTCTGAAATTATAATATTAATTCACCTTAGAGAGATGAGCAACCACACAAGGCCTCAAAAAATGTTTGAACAAATTCCTCCAAAGTCCTCTTCATAAAGGATACTGCTTACTTTTAGTCACATTGATTTATTAATGGAGAAAGACCACAGATTTCAGAAAGCCTATACAGTTTTCTGTTCAGGCTCATCAAATTATTCTCACACACTGTACTGGAAACCAAGTAGTTCACTAACCAAGGTAAAACAAGGCTAACAAATTAAGTCTACCACTCAAGTCATATTATCTTGCCCAGTTGTGATTTTCTGTTTAAATGTATTCTGTACTTGCTACATTCAGAATATCATGCGCAAATAAGTAACTACTATACATACAGATGTTTGGCCTACATAACAGGGTATCAGAAAAGGAAAGGAATAAACTAATAATCTAGCTTATTGGGGAAGCTTTGCATGTAATCATTTTCAACTTATCCTATCATCTATGACTGTACTGTCCACAGTAGATCTCCTCACCATAAGTGTCAAGAAATTTATCCCAGATCAGCTATTCTGAAGCAGCAGTATACGGAGCTATTTAATTTTTGTTCAATTACAATGTGAAACTAACTATGCCTTATAACAATAAACATGAAACACAGAGAAAACAGAAAGACTGTAGGATGCACAATTCAGTGCATCTGCTTAAAATCCTCACAAGCTCATGTCATAGTTATTTTTAGACTCAGTTAAATGATGACATTTTACCTCAACTTCTGCTTGTTGCCTTGCCAGTGTGATGTTAAAAATATCCAAGGCCTTTTCGAATTCCTAGAAAGGAAGCAAGACATTATTTTTTGACAATTTCATTTAGCTAGATTTCACAGCTCAGTTTTACAATGTGACAGTAAACAACTCTTTCAGTGCAACCCAAGTTATCTTGGTCAAGATGAAAACTTACATCTGGAAAAGCGCGTCAATTTAAGATCTTCTTCACTGCAGATACCAATTTAAAGAATTATCTAATACATTTGTTAATAATCCTCACTGAGAAAGGTTACAAGTCTGGCAACTGAAAATTTAATGTTAACTTACTACTAACACAGAAACATGTAAACATTTAAGAAAATAGCAAGATGGACAGCATTTAAGTCTTGAATGGAACACAGCTAACCTCCAACAATTTTAAGATTTCTTCATTAGGTTTTTTTGAAGTTATCTTTGTTTTATACATCTCTTTATAGTTCTTCACTTGCTTTCTATGGTGCCAAATATGTTCCCAAGACCACATCTGGAGCTTAGGTTGAACATTTACTTCAAGGATGCCATAAATAATGTATTTCCACCTAAAAGCGAAGACAAATTAAGTATAGTTTACATTTCCTACAGTATACTGAAATGACACCTAGAGCTATGCAGACTCCCACCACTTGACAGGCTGCAAGTTCCTAAAATTAAAAAGTAACCTTGCACAAAAAGTGCCCACAAATACACACGTGTGAATAATCAAAACGTGTGTAGTGATTCTTCTGAAACCAAATCTCTACCATCTGTGTTGAAAAGGTTTGTCTGTTTTAAGATAACAACCATGTTCTTGCAGCAGTACCTAACATACAATGGACTCTCCTTCATTAAAACAGTCAGGGCATTAAAACAGTATCCAACTTAAGTTTCTGATAACAGTCTTTATCACAGCAAATGCAGACTTTCAAATATTCCATCTTTGCCTATAGTTTGAGGTCTTCATCAATGTTCTTTAAAACTCCTAGCTTAAGAAAACCAAACAAAACAATGAGATTTTTTCAGGATGAAGTTCTAACCTCCCTAAGTAAGAAACAATTTGCTGGTAATTATTTCAAATTAATAACTAACAAATTACTTTTAAAATCTAAGGTGGCCTACCATATTTTGGCATTGTTATGTAATGGAACATCAGGTCTGTACTTCCTATATGGCAGATTTCGAGTCATCATATCAATAGACTCAAGAAGCTCCATAACACTGAAGTACTAGAAAACAAAACAAACTGGGTGTTATTCTGAGCACAAAATGAATCAAACTTCTTTTTGAAATTAAAATAGTTTACAACCAAAAAAGATTAAGAAGTGAATTCATTATGTTTATTACAAAATTTCAGACTGCTTTTCTTACTATTCTTACAAAAACTGATTTTTTTTACCACATTACATATCACTTCAGGAAAACAAATTGTACCTGTGGCTTATTGAATTCGACAGTTATATCCTGTAAATTTACATCTAAATCCATTTTCGGTGATGAAAAGTCAACATCAGATCGAGGATTCATAAGGAGTTTGGCTTTAGCTGTAATTGGGCGGAATACTAAAAAAAAAAAGAAGTTGGTAGAGAAAGTGCAATTAAGTTATTTAAGACTGTTGTAAATTATATAGATTATTTATCAGATCAAGTTATGCCAGATTAACAATTTTAAAAATGCTAGACTTCAAAACATGAAGACTTTATGGTAACTTAAAATACAATACAATCTATACACAATTTCCTGTCTCCTGGCAACATCAAACATTTTCACAAAATTTCCTGTATGCAGCACCACATGGCAAATGTTTCAATTAACAGTTTAGATCTGCAACAAATATAATTTTTTTACCACATATAAACTATTTATAGTATGAGATGGTTTCAGATGTAACACTTATTTCACTATAATCCTTATTCCATAAGGATTATTATTAACGTTGCTGAGGTTTTACACTGCTCAATAACTTATACTCACAATAGAGGTCAAAACCAAACATTCCACATTTCTAAATCCAAGCCCAAGTTAGCATGGAAAGAAAATCAATATAAATCCTACGTAAAGCCAAGCATATCACATGAAAAATATTCAGAGTAGAAATGTTCTATCATTCCCACAATTTGGCACTATCAGGCATTCAGTATAGCCTTCAGAATCCGTGTTTAGTTTCCAAATGCTGAAACAGATGGAAAATTTATCTAACATGAATTTGTATATTACTTGGATTTGTATAAATCATATTTCTATCACATAAAATTCCTTTGATTTAAAAAAAACATATTGGTAGACCACCTATGTAACGAATATTTTAAATTTGCTGAATGTTCGTACAAGTGAAAACAGACATTTCTGACATCAATTTGTTTCATTTTAAGAAATTAAGATAATTTTACTTCTATGTACACATTTTATGCAGCAGAATCTCTATTACTCCTCCCCATATTTAGGTTCCTTAATTACATTTTTCATCCTTTCCTTGTGTAAGCATTTTGCATTTACACAGAACAGAAGCAGACTTTGTGCTTACATCCTTCCTGTCAATGTCTCAGAGTTTCTCTAGAAATGCCAAAATTTTAATTTACTACAGAATATCAGAATGTTATCATTCCTTAAATATCTGTATCTCTCATGGCACCACTGAACTGTAAATCCTATATCCTGCAATTCTGCATGCAACTATTTTGAACTTCTCTGAAGATTTAAACAACTCATGATGTTTAAACTTGTTTCCTTCTAAAAAGATCTGCAACACTAAATAAACAAATTGGTATTTCAGAGTTGTGTGATCACCATTTCCACCCCTAATAAAAAAAGATATACATCACATAAGGCAGGTGACCTAAAAAACAAGCTGCTACTCTAAACAACCTGATTCACAAAACTTACATGATGCATATTATTCATCCACATCAATGGATGGGAATGACAAGGAATTATGTATGACATCTGAGTAATACATGACTCAAAATCATATTTTAATCAAATCCTTTTTTAATACTACACCTATGAAATAGTATTGACTGGCAGAGAGCTATTTCCACAAAAGAACTAAACTGCACTGCTTGTTAAGATTTTTGAGTAAGAGTCAAAGAAGGAACCTCTGAGAGACATTAAAAATTAGTAGTATATATATAGATTATAAATATAAATAAAATACCACTCACCAAAATCATAACCTTCTGGAATCACATTGTGGCTGGCAACTCCCTGTTTTAAGTTAACCTACATATACACACATTTAAAAATTAAGTTTAATTTTTATTTCATAACATAGTTTTTAGGTATAAACTGTTAACATTTAATACAGACTTCAGACAATTCCTTTAATACACAGTACAACTGAAAGTATTCATCTATATTTTGAAGAGAGTAAAACTTTCTTTTTAGCTGACAAAATCACTGAACAATATTAAGATAACTACCTATTGTGTATAATTTTGTAACTCATAAAGGATTTTTTTATCCAGCTTCATCAGATGAGTATTGTACTTCTGTCACTTAAAAACCTTAACATTCACCTTTTTTCCTAAAGAACCTGTGAATAACAAGACAATTCTCTGGAATACTAACACAAATGGGAGCAGAACTGAATCTGAAGTACACTCTGTTTCACAGTATGAACTAAAATACTAGATACATTATCTCATGATTTACTTACCAGTGATTCCTCACAGCCACCATGGTAGAACATCTCTGATTTCACATTCCAGTAAGCAAAAAGATTATCCAGTCGTACAAGCTGAAAATTCAACAGAGCATCTGCTTTAATACTTAAAAATAAAATATTCAGAATGTTCCTTGCAGGCTATACAGGCTCTAAAATAAAAGGATACATAGTCACATGTTTCTTATCTCACATTCTGTGCATGGAACTCTTAATTCATTTTGTTTTATTAACAATTCTTTCTTTAACATAGAGTTTATAATGTACCTTATAAAACAACTTGGCAGTTTCATCGTGTAAACATGGATTCCAATTCTTATCTGAGGTCTGAAAAAAATAAAGACATGTATTTCAGTATCTATAATACACCAACATTTTATCATCACTGAAGCTATCTTCTGATTTAAGATAATTAAGCCTCTTACTTTACACTGGTATTATTTTCAGGCAGGTTCTCCAGAAAGAGATAAACAAGGTACTAGAATTCTCTTATAATTCTAGAAACACCATTTTAGTTTGTACCCAACAGAAATACTATATGCTACTACACTTTTACAAGGTTAATACACCTTGAAAAAGTGGAGTAGTAAGAATATAAGAACCGCTATTCACTATGAAAAACAGTTTAGGGGAGTGGGCTGGCAAATTCCTTTCCATATATTAGGAATAAGTTTTTATAAGACACCTACTTAATTCACAGTATCACAGTA
>WBNM01023067.1:0-20297 GCA_013399055.1 Ramphastos sulfuratus | reverse complement strand
CCAGAACTGCACACAGTAAAAACTAATATCAGTGAAGATTAAAATAGCTAGATGAGAATTGTGATTGGTAGCTGCTTAGGCACTTACTAATACCGGAGAATATATTTACTGTAAGTTAGTAACCTGACATCATTCATAATTTTTCAATAGCTTAAGGCAAAAATGGTGTATAAAAACATTCATTAATTTAGTAAAAAGAAAACAAACAAGAGCCAGAATACCTAGACTCATAATAATAGTTGATCTTGACAGTTTTATCTCAAAATGAGAAGAGAATGACCTAATGATAAAATATGTGCCTGAAGAAGGTATTCAAAATGAGGGGGGAAAAAAGAAAGGCAAAAAAAGAAAGACAACAATAAGAAAAGAGATGGGACTTGGGAGTGTGAAGCATTTTATCTCCTCAGGAACATACTATCATGAGTCCCAGTGGAAAATATATGTTTAAAAAAGTATGAAGGCATCTTATATAAGATTAAAAATCTGACAGTGAAAAACCAATTTTTCTACAAATGTGCTAGGGCTGGAGCTTTTAGTCAAAATAAAATAAATATATCTTTTATTTTTTTAATATTCCTATCATAACTAGCAGAATATTAGTTCAATTTGCTTTTGTATTCAGGTCCAATTTTAAAATGTATGGTAGATACTGAATTTATTTCTCACACTGAAGTTGTTTTAGGTTCATTTTCTCATCAGTTTCGGAGGTTTTTTTAATGTTTCTAAAATGTCTGATAGAGAAACAAGTTTTAAGCTGTCTCCACCTGTTTCCAAATCCAGTATTATTTCTCCTGAAAGTGTACAGTTTATCCATCACCAAAATACCACCCTTGTTGGATAAGAATCCCTTTATATCTTTGTCTGGAGACATTTATTTGAATTACATGAGCCTCAAATCTCACCCAGCACAGCATCTCAGAGGGAGAGCTTCTTGGGGGGAATTATCTCCCACGAGATTTCCCTTCATTGACATTTTCAGATGTCACAATGACAAGAAGCTTGTTAAAATGGAAGGCTTGATGTCTAAAATGCATTATTTTTGAGGCAAAGTCAATACTTGTCTACTTGGTGTTGGTTTCTCAAACAGGAATTCAAGAAAATAGTATTATATTAAGATCCCTGAGAGATCACTGAGAGATCACCCATGGAAATAGTATCATGTAAGTGGGCTTTATGTCATCTCATTTAGAATAAACTTCAGAAGGAATGCATAGGGCATGTTTTGACCAAACAAGTTATCTGCTTTAGTTGCTTTTCCATGTTAAAGCACTTCCTTTAGAAACCAGTTTTAAGTTGGCTCTTTGTATAGAATCATAGAATCATAGAATGGTAAGGTTGGAAGGGATCTCAAGGATCATCTAGTTCCAACCCCTTGCCATAGGCAGGGACACCTCCCACTAGTACAGGTCACTGAAGGTCTCATCCAATCTGGCCTTGAACACCTCCAGGGAGGGAGCAGCCACAACCTCCCTGGGCAACCTGTGCCAGTGTCTCACCACCCTCACTGGAAATAACTTCCTCCTAATATCCAGTCTAAATCTCCCCTCTGCCAGTTTAAACCCATATCACCAGAATACAAACTTCTGAGAAATAACCTATTTAACTATCCAGTAGACAAACAGTCCAACAGGCAAAAGGTACTAAATCTTTGAGGTTTACAGTCTTTATTTCACCTGATACTGCAAGGAAATGCCCAGATGCAGAAACTTTTAAAAGTTTTCCATGAATTTTTGTGTCATTGAAAGTTTGCCTTTTGTACTGGTTTGTACATAGTTTGTGGGTGGGGCTTCTGGAAATAAAATAATTACATATTTTATAATTCCTGCCTCACTGATTGCCCCAACTAAATCACAGTAATTTCTTGAAACTGAGATGAAGTTCTATGTAATATCCACATATACAATTCAGCATTTTAAAGAATAATTAACATGAAATATATGGAACAGGTTGCCCAGGGAGGTTGTGGATGCTCCCTCCCTGGAGGTGTTCAAGGCCAGGTTGGACGAGGCCTTGAGTAACCTGCACTAGTGGGAGGTGTCCTTGCCTATGGCAGGGGGGTGGAACTAGATGATCCTTGAGGTCTCCTCCCAACCTTACCATTCTATGATTCTATGATTCTATATTAAAAATAAGAATAGCAATTCTTATGAAATAATAAGAATTCATAGTGGGTGGAGGTATATGAAACTTTATGAAAAGGGAATTTTCATAAAGCAAGTATCATGTTAGAAACAGGAATTAGCTAACACAGTGCAGAAGGAGAAAATTAGTAAAAAAAGGAAGCATATCCTACTGAAAAAAAATACCAAAATGTAGCAGTAGCAGCACAAGCCTCACATCTCTAGCACCAAAAGTGTCATTTCTGCAAGGTGAGCTTTGTATGTGAAGGGCACTTTGAAGGTGCACATCCAACCCATCTGTCTTTTATAAGCAGTTACACTCTGTGGTCCAAAACCAATGATCTGCAGTAAACCTACAAAATATGGTCACAAGAATGAAAATGTAAACTCTGGTGTAAAAACCTAATGCAAAATTTTGACAGTAGCAATCAGTTGTGATTGAGTCAACGACAACAAAATATTCTTGGACATTTAAAAGAGAAGATAACTCAGAACTGCCCTTGTGGCCAAGAAGGCCAATGAGATCCTGGGGTGCATTAAGAGGAGTGTGCCCAGTAGATCCAGGGAGGTTCTCCTCCCCCTCTACTCTGCCCTGGTCAGACCTCATCTGGAATATTGCATTCAGTTTTGAGGTCCCCAGTTCAAGAGAGACAGGGATCTACTTGAGAGAGTCAGTGGAGTGCTACAAGGATGATGAAGGGGATGGAACACTGTCTTACGAGGAGAGGCTGAGGGACCTGGGGCTGTTTGGTCTGATGAAAAGAAGACTTAAAGGGGATCTAGTAAATATTTATAAATATCTGAGAGCTGAGTGTTAAGAAGGAGTGGACAGACTCTGCTCAGTTACTCCCTGTGGTAGAACAAGGGCAATGGGTATAAACTACAGCACAGAAAGTTCCACCTCAACATGAGGAAGAACTTCTTTACTGGAGTACTGGAACAGGTTGCCCAGAGAGATTGTGGAATCTTCTCTGGAGACTTTCAAGATCTGTCTGGATGAGTTCCTGTGTGACCTGGACTAGATTTTACCCTGCTCTGGCAGGAGGTTTGGACTTGATTTATGGAGGTCCCTTCCAACCTCTAACATCCTGTGATCCTGTGAACTTCATATCTCTTTTGTTTAGTTTCTGTAGGACATACAAGGGTCCTGTTGCAGAACTCAGACTGATATTCTATTTTGATATTGCCAAGAATTAAATTGTTCTCTCATCTGTAACAATGCAACAAAATCCAAATGTTTTTAACTGTCCATATGCTTAAATGCCAAATGTCTATGTGCAGATAGAAGTGAGAATTGCATGTGCACAGACTCCTGAGCTGCGTGGGTCTCCTTGGCATTTCAACCACATATTGGGAAAACATATTTTACATAAGTACTTTAAAACATTTGTTACATATGGTTTAATTTCTGTGTTTACTGTCATACATCCTCACTTGTAACTCTTTAAAAAATAATATAATAATTACTACTGCTAGATTAAGTTCTTGGTCTCAGCTGTGAGGATGGAAAATGCTTCAAAAACTCTCCTAGGAAGCGCTGATACAAGAGTCATAGTTTCTTCCTGTTGCCTGTGACACACAACCATCCTATCCTCATTGCCAACAGAAGATGCACTACTTGGGTCATATACAAAGGACTGAAGTCAAGCTCTCTTTGAAACTTGAAACCTGACTGAATGCTCTATGGGATGATTCAGCCAGTAAGTGTGGTTTCTGGACAGTCCTATGCTCAGGTGAATCATATGGATGAGGAGTGAGATGTTGAAGAAAAATATTGTTCACTTAGCTAAGATAGAATCATAGAATCATGGAATCATGAGGTTGGAAGGGACCTCAAGGATCATCCAGTTCCAACCCTCTGCCATAGGCAGGGACACCTCCCACTAGCACAGGTCACTCAAGGCCTCGGCCAATCTGGCCTTGAACACCTCCAGGGAGGGAGCAGTCACAACCTCCCTGGGTAACCTGTGCCAGTGTCTCACCACCCTCGCTGCAAAGAACTTCCTCCTAACATCCAGTCTAAATGTCCCCTCTGCCAGTTTTAACCCACTGCCCCTTGTCCTGTCATTATAAGATATAATTACAATCTACCCTCTAAAAGCATCTTTTTGTGCTATCCAATTTTATTTCCAGGAACTTCATGTTTGGAGTCATTCTTTTAATACTCTTTTAATACTTGGAAACAGAATTCTCCTTCAGTATGCAAAAATCATGCAACTCTGGGTATTTTTTATAGTTAATAAGGGAAAATAATACAAGGAAGTTTGAGTCCAGAAGATAAGTTTTAATAATCTATGTTCTAACTGTTAATTGAATCTCTGTCTTTGATTTAGATTTTCAGAAATACTTCCAAATCCATTCTTTTACAGCAATGGTGCTAGCTTCAAATATTTGGGACACATACTGGCTGCTTCTTTTTGGTCAGTCTCTTCTATTGAATAGAATAAATATGGCCACTGACTTTACATAATTATGTTTATGTCACAGGTCAGATTGATAGTTTGATATTTTAATCCATTTATATGAGAATTCATTATCATTTTCTTGCTTCCAATTGGAAACCAACTAAGACCCCAAAAGTTGAAGCCTAGCTCAATCAAAATTTCTTGCTTAGAGAAATTTCATATGAATATCTGCTTAGAGAAATTTCATATGAATATCTGACTCTGCAAAAGCCAAAAGAATTTCACATTTACTATAGTAAGGTCATAAACTCATATAGAGCTCCTGTGGCTATCTCAGGTACACTTTGCATCAGTTAACATTATGTCAGTTGAGAAATCCCTACATTAAGGGCATAGGTCTCAAATTATTTCATTTAGGGCCAGAACAGCGTGAAAGTAGCTGAATTAAGATGACCTCAGTTACAGTTTTCTGTGTTAAAGTTGTTTTAGTTAATTCTCCCAGAGTCTTTTTCTTCTCTGCAGGACACAAATAGCTTCTATTAAAGTCTGTAAGAATTGCTGATATTCTGCAGGGAGGAATAAGGCCTTGAGATTAAGAAGCCTGTATTAAGAACATCTCAATTAGGATGTTTTGCTTTCAGAAACACCTGTTAAAAACAGCTGCTAAAGTGATTTAGGAGCACTCAAGTGCCAGATAACATATTTGTAGTAAGTGCTAAGATGTAAGTAAAGCACTTCAACAGCTGTGAGACACTGATTTACCAGAGCAAAGACCTGTCTCCTTTTTTTTCTGCCTTCCCCTTCTCTTAACATTGATGCTGATATAATCTAGATGACACAATATGAAGCTAGCAATAGTCATACATTCATAATACTCAGTTGGAGATTGTGCATAACAGCAACTCATTGACTGAAATCACCAGGTGTAATGTCCCAAAATTTTGTCCAAGGGACATTATCTTCAGAAGATATACCTGTCTTGCTCTATTCTTCTCATCTCCCTTCTTGGATACAAGCAGATCTAATCAACTGGTGGTCTGTTTCAGCCCTATGCTAGAGCTCAGCTACCCTGACAGGTGATACTCTGACAGGAGGTATAAACAGTGCTGAAGTTACCTTCAACATAAGATGTGTAGTTGCACTGCTGCAGCCTCTGCTAGAGGCAAAAGATAAAGGTTAATTGATGTCTGAATGCATAGATGAAGAATATGCAAAGCTTTTATCCTTTTAATGTTATTTTCAGGCTTCTTGGTTCTTACACAATTAAAAGAAAAAAAAAGATCTCTATATATTTGGTTTTCTTTTTCCATGACCAGTATAAAACTAAATGGAAATAAAGGACAGACCACAATTATTTCATTAGACTTTAAAAGTTTGAGAGTTTAGTGCCACTAGGTGAATACTTGGTAAGCTTAGACACCAGCATAAGGCAGCAGCAACAGTGTGTGTTAATATTGAGCAAATAAGAATCATCAGCTATGTGAGATTCATTCTGATAAGCTTTAGTTATGTTCCAGCTCAGTAGGTTGCAGGCACAGTATTCAGTGTTCTTAAGAAAAGAAAATGTAAGTCTTTTTTCTTCCTTGTTCAGTCAGGCTCTACCCACACAAGGAAAATAGGTCATGTTTTAAATTTGTTAGTGATTATCTTTCTGGTTTTAGTCACTCTCTATATGAAGACAATTTGAATTGACTAAAGGCATTTAAAAAAATAAATAAAAAGTCTTCTTTAAAAATCATTCTAGGAAAAAAATGGTCAGAAATTAGAGTCTTTCCTTACTGTTATAGAGGTGTTAAGTTCCTTCTTGCCTGGCTTTCCATTCCAGCAAGAAGTATAGAACTTAAGCATAAAAATAAGAATGAAATTCAAGTTTGTCCTATAGCTATAATTGTGGTGTAGCTGGATAAAAGGTCTGTGCCTGTGTGCACACCTAGTGCACTCAAGTCATTAACTCCTTGGGTGAGCCAGAAACTCCCCATGTAGACATCTGTGTAGAGGAGATAATAGAGCAATTTAGACTATAGATCAGCTTGAGACAGTGATTGACCAGACTCCAAGCCACTCTCCCAGTTAAGGATTTGACTAATTGGTGCAGAAGCTCTCCTGGTGGAAATTTCAGACTGCTCTGAAGATTTCCCCCAGAAAACCTTGCAGTGCCTAGACTAATTTCCATGCTTAAATACGTTAATTAACATCCTGGGTGAAGAAACTTCATGTCTCAGAGACTCTCAGGAGGTTCTTGCTGCAATATTGATCAAGTTGCTTATAGATAAGTCCAATGGGGCAGTCTTTTGTAGACAGTTAAGAGAATTAGGAGATGTTCTGTCTGTAGCTTGAAATAATCCATTGCAGTGGAACTTGCAGGAGGTGTCACACAGGACCGGCGCCAGCTGCACTGCAAGAACTGAAGAGAAGAGCAAGAAAAAGAGTCTCAGCTGATCCAGCTGAAAACACTAGTGCAAGAACCTTTGCAATCTGCTGGTTGGTGTCTAGACAGCCATCAGCTGTTCTGTTCAAGAGATTTCATTCCCCATGCAAGTATTTCTCTGTGCCAAGATCCCAGTAAGTAAGAATTTAGCAAACGCTCTGTGACTATGAAACATACTCATCAAAATTCTGGTTGCCTAGTCTAAACTCAGAGGAAGTAGTCACCTCCACAGCATGATTTATACCATCCACCTTCTAGACAGTTAAAAATGTGTAATTCTCCTCTAAAAGTAAGAGTGCTGTACTAATTATACTGATGTGCAGGTGTGCTAAGGGCATTCAGGTTCACCAGTTGCACTCTACAGCAGTGCTGTCTCCTGCATCCTGTGATGCAGCTGTGATTACACAGCTGCAAAACCTCTTCCCCCTACCATCACTCTTATCCTATTCCCTCACCTCCATCTATCTCAGGGCTAGAAATATGTCCTTGAATTTATCCACATTCCAACAAAATACCTCACTCAATATCTTTTCATCCAAATATTATTTATTTAAAGCAAACACACAACTCTGAGAGTAATTTACAGTGGAAACCCAAAGAAACATTTCTGCACTCTTACCCATCTAACCATTCAGAATAAAGCAGGAAATGTATGGAAAGAGGAGTGAAAGCTACTCAATGAAAACTACAACATTCAGTTGTACACATACTTTTAAAGCTGCTACTGCTGCTATTAGCATCCTAAGTTACCCAGTCCTGTCTCCATGTCATATCCCCCCTTGTGCCATCATAACTCTGCAGTGTGAAAAGAACCAAAACAGTGAAGCTGATGAAAGCTCACACTGCAGAAGGAAACAGTTATTTTTCAGCTCCATAGATTCTCCAGTGTGGTTCATTGCACAGCAGTGCAGTGAGGGCAAACGTGAGTGGTAAGCATCATTTCTGGAAGTGCTAGCATATGACAGCTTAAGGTGCTTATAAACCACTGCCACCTCATACTCAGTGTGTTCCATTATAGACAAATCAAGATCTCTTTCTAGAGCCTTTAAAGGCAAATCTAATGCTGTATTAGAGATGAGGAGAGGATTGTCCTGCAGTTGAGAATTTTAATCTGTGAACTTCAGGGAAGAATTAACAGCTTCTTAGTCAAATCATGAATATTCATAAAAAATGATGGGGAAAAAAAATATTTAGATGTTACCCACAGTAAAGCTCTATTTATTTGTTTGTTTATTACAGGATCCTGGCATTTCTTGTGCTATTCTAACCATTTTTTTTTTCAACATAACCACAAGATGAGCTAAATCAAACTCTTACTGATTTAAGAAGAACAAAAATATATACAATATTGTCCCAGCTTTTAAATAATAATAAGATCTGGAGTTTTTAGAAGGCAATATTATGGACTTCATTACACTCTGGAAGTATATATGTATGACAATACATTAGCCTGCTGTTCTCTACTTGCAGAGGACTAGATTTAAGGTTACTCTTCAAAAGGAAAATAAAATCAATAGGGAGATTCACAGTTAAGTTCAAGTCTTAAAAGTACTACCATAAACAAAACATTAAGTAAAGGAATTTGAAGAGATAAGACCTTTCTCACCATTAAGTGCATCATACATAAATCTATCAGTCCTATTTTAAGCCTTTTTACTTTGTAAAACTTGAAACAAATCAAAACACTCCAAGCAAACTGCATAAAAAGGAAAAGAAAGAGTAAAGGAATAATTCACTAATTATAAGAATGTTTTATAAAGAGCACAGAAACTTATTTGAACAAACATAAAACAGAGGTGGTGTATCTTCTAAATTATGCTTAGGATTGATATAGCCTTGGAAAGTGCCAGAATAAATAGAATAAGATTTAAAAAAGAACAAAACTAAACAAAAAAACCCCAAAGAATAAAAAAAAACCAAAGAAACAAACAAACCTTTTTTTTATAAATTACTAATAAACTTTTTGAGAAATAAAAAATCAAACAAGCCAAGCAAAAAACCCAACGAAACATAAAACCCAAACCAAAATAAAAACAAACCNAACTAGATGATCCTTGAGGTCTCCTTCCAACCTTACCATTCTATGATTCTATGATTCTATGATCCAGACTGATGGCAAATGAATTATGATCATTTAAATGAATTATGATCATTTAAGTGATTCATCCTGACTCGTTGACTCCAAATCTTCATTACAAAAACAAGTCATTGTGTTTCCTTGTGCTTCTGTAAGTTACAGAGGATCCTCCTGTTAAAATCCTCAGAGCCAGCACTGGAAATAAAATTGTGACAATATCCATAGTCAAGAGACACCTACATTAAGGAAACATCAGAAAACTTATTATCAATATAGATTGTCTGTGATTTATTACTAAATGATAACAATAAATATCCCAAGGTTAAAGTGTGCTTGCAACAATGAATAGTAAGGAGGAAATATGCAAAGATCATTATGCTCTGTATTGCAATTCTGTTCACTCTTTTTTTGCCACACTCATATCTGACAATGCAACACTTTGCTTTTCTGACATCCAGTGACTAAATTCAAATTCGAAGCTATATCACCTAGCACTGAAATTTCATAACATGCACCATGATAAACAAGGTCAGCAACAGCTTTTTCTAGATGGCTAAGAAGCTTCTAAGAGCTATGTAGAAGTGAAATCCAATTGAAGTCAATAAAACCCCTTCTATTTACTTTACCATGTACTTATATTAAAAGGCTGATGCTATCGATTCAGTAGGCAATGTGACATCAGTACTCATCCAATGTCATATCCAGGACTCTGATTTTACTATTTTGGGCAAAGGTAGTGCTGCATTAGCTTTGAAAACCTGCAGCAAAAGATACCATCAGATAATCTTTCAGAATCACAAGCTTCTGTCTAAATCAAACCTAAATCCATCAATCTGAATGTTTACATCTATCAAAATCCAATGGCATTTCTGATAGTAAGACTGTTGCAAAGTTTATAATTCTGGCCAGTTCTTAGGTTAATTGTGTTGCTAGCTAAATTGTCTGTGTATTTTTAATACAAATATTAAAATATTTTAAAAATACAGTTTTAATATATTTTGATCCATTTTGCTCTGTAAGAGGGAAACCAAAAATGTCCTTACAAATGAGTAGCTGTTGAAAAGGTAGGAAATAAGGAAAACAATATGCTATATACATCAGATTTTGCAGTGGAGGACATTTATGAATGGAGTCTTAGTGACCAATGGAAATGTAACAAAAGATCCAGTAGGAAGATTCACACTGGGTTATCAAAATCTACAGTGAAACAAAATTATCTGGGAGAAAAAGAAAACCAGGAGTGATGACTGAAGAAGACTAATGCAATCAAATACCTGAGATGCCAATGATAGATAAATGTCAGTGATGATAAATGTAGAACTGCTCCTGTCAAGGAATGCTGACTCTAACATTATTTGCAGGAAGCAACTGACTCCATTGATGCATGCAGCTAGAAAAGGCTATCCTCAGGTTGCTGCTCTTCTTGTTGCTCATGGGTCACACACAAATGCACAAGATGAAAATGAATATTCAGCATTAATGTCCAGCACAGCATGGACATAAAAATGTAATTCTTAAGTTGCTTGAGCTGGGAGCTGACAAAAAACTACAGACAAAAGATGAGAAAACAGCAGCAGAGCTAGCAATGATCAATAAACATTCAGAGATTTATAGTTTACTCTCACTGGCCACAAATCACTTGCAAGGGAGATATCATGAAACGATTAAGCAAGAGGNTCTATGATTCTATAAGACAACTTCTGATCATGCAAAAAGAAGAGTTAATAGACTGGCATTACAAATCCCAGAGATCAGCAGAAACTCCTAGATGCTGTTGAAGAGCTACAAGTGGAAGAAATGAGAATTGGAGGCCTCCCTGAAGTGCTGAATCTCGAACTGAGGGGAGATGAATTCCTCAAGTTTCTTCAGAAGATGAAAAAATGTAAAGTGAATTATAGCAGAAGAAAAAAACCCAATAAGATTTTCAGAGACAGGCTCAGAGAATGAATCCTTGGGATTACATGGACAATTACATGAATACTTTAACTCAGTGAATGCTAAAAAAAAAAAAAAAAAAAGTAAATAGAGTGTTAGGAAGGGAATAGAGAGTAAATGAGAAAATTGTATGTCACTGAAAAATTTCAGCTTCCCCCCCAATCCCATATCTTAGATGATATGTTGATTTTTTTTTTTGTTTGTTTGTTTGTTCATTTGTGTTTGGGTTTTTTGTGGGGGGGTTGGTTTTGTTTTGTTGTTGTTGTTTGTTTGTTTATTTGTTTTATTGCTTTGGTCTGTTTTCAGAAATTATGTTAGAACTGTGGGAAGGCTAATGTGATTGTCACTTTCAGAAAAAGATGGAAAGGATCTACAGGTCAGTCTGTTCCACTCCAGTCCCAGAGAGCTCCTCAGGGATTAAGTTTCCTTAAGAATCATAGAATGCTTTAGGTTGGAAGGGACCTCAAAGATCATCCAGTTCCAATCCTCTGCCATAGGCAGGGACACCTCCCACTAGAACAGGTAGCTCAAGGCCTCATTCAACCTAGTCTTGAACACCTCCAGGGAGGGAGCATCCACAACCTCCCTGGGCAACCATTTCTGCTAACTGGGAATAGCCAGCATGTATTCATCAAAGGTAACCTACGCTTGATTCATCTGACTGATTTCTATGACAAGTTTATTAGCTCTATAGATATGGTGGACAGTTTATTTTTATTTTTGCAAGGCTTTGCACCCCATCTCCCAGAATATCTTTGTCAGGGCATTGACAAGCTCAACATGAGCCTGCNTTGGACGAGGCCTTGAGTAACCTGTACTAGTGGGAGGTGTCCCTGCCTATGTCAGGCGGTTGGAACTAGATGATCCTTGAGGTCCCTTCCAACCTTACCATTTTATGATTCTATGATTCTATGGATGGACCAAGTAAGAAAACAATTGAATGTGTCATTATACTCAAAAGGTAGTGGCTAATAAGCTACCTGGAGACTGGTTATAAGTAGAGTTTCTCACAGGCTAATCTTGGTATTTATTATGTTTACTATCTTTACTGATGACCTGCAGGACTAGATGAAGCTTATCTTAAAGTCTGGGGGTAACTGACATGAGGGCTGCAGTTGATCTGCTCAAGGGCAAGGCTGCAACTGGGAAGCAAGTAGAAAGGCTAGAAGAATGAGTTATAGAATCATAGAATGGTAGGGTTGGAAGGAGACCTCAAGGATCACCTTGTTCCAACCCCCTGCCATAGGCAGGGACACCTCCCACTAGTACAGGTTACTCAAGGCCTCGTCCAATCTGGCCTTGAACCCCTCCAGGGAGGGAGCAGCCACAACCTTCCTGGGCAACCTGTGCCAGTGTCTCACCACCCTATCGAGGTTATCAAGGTCCTTGTGAAACCCAGCGAAGTCCTGTGTTCGAGGCAGACTAACTCTCTGCAGCTGTACAGGCTAGAAAACAGAGCTAGAAAACAGGTCTATTGAAGACACATGGTGGGCAGTAGGGCAAACATGAGTTATCTCTATGCTCTGGTGGAACAACTTATCGCATACTGAGCTGTATCAACAAAAGCCTAGCCAGCATATCAAGGGAGGGAATATTTATAAGGTCTTGCAATGACAGGACAAGGGGCAATGGGTTTAAAGTGGCAGAGGGAAGATTTAGGCTAGATGTTAGGAGGAAGTTCTTTACAGTGAGGGTGGTGAGGCACTGGAACAGGTTGCCCAGGGAGGTTGTGGCTGCTCCCTCCCTGGAGGTGTTCAAGGCCAGGCTGGACGAGGCCTTGAGTAACCTGTGCTAGTGGGAGGTGTCCCTGCCTATGGCAGGGGGTTGGAACTAGATGATTCTTGAGGTCTCCTTCCAAACTTACCATTCTATGATTCTATGATTATTGCCCTTTTCTCAGCAATTAGTGGAGCCCATCAGGAATACTGCAACCAGTTTTCAGGACCTTGATATGAGAAATATTTGTAAAGCTCAATGAGTGTTGATGATTCCAGAGTCCACCAGAAGGTCACCAATACGATTGGGGGCTGTTGTACTTAACCTGTCAGGAGAGGATAAAAGCATGGGTCTTGTTCAGCCTGCACAAGAGAAAGTAGTGTCTTTCTAATATGCAAGAAGCAGCTACTAAGACAGAGCTAGATTCCTTAGCAGAGTGAACAGAAAGAAAACAAGAGACACTGGTAACAACTTGAAACAGGGCAAGTTGAAGAGGATATAAGGAAGAGAATCTGCTCTCTGAGGGTAATTAAACATTTGGCCATGATGCCTAGAGAGGTTATACAATTTTTTTCAGATTCAAATGTACAGTGGAAGCCAAGCAACTAGATCTAAATTCACCGTGGTTAATGCAAGAGGTTGGGCTAGATGACCTCCCCTCAGTAATGTTACAGTCTTGTATTCCTTTATATCTAGCATGAAAGAGATTTCTCAGCAGTATTTAATTTCTGAATTTGATCCAAATGGTGGTACTTGAATAAGCCTACTCTAGATTGTGATGGGGAAATAATATCCAAAAAGTAGAGATAGTTAAGAGTTACAATGGAAGGATGTAGCTTGGTGGAGATCCAGCACTATGAGATGTGTAACAATTTAAATGATGGAAGCACAATTCAGATTTATTATATTAACAAAGCATATAATTTTGGAAGTCATAACCATAAAATGCAGGACAACATTTTCAAATTGAAGAAATATTTTGGAAGGAAAAAAAGAAATTAATGATTAATGAACATAAAGGCAAGATGGTCTCTTTTGATGAGCATGTTTATTTGTCCAACAGTAAAAGAGTAGAACAGTAAAACAGTAGAACAGTAAAAATGGACCTGGTGAACATTAGTTAAGTGTTCTTCAATGATATTTTGCAGTTTTAAGACTACAGATCAGCATAGTGAAATACATAACCAAACCTGAAAGATGGGTAGCAATATTTCCCTTCTACCAGGGCTACCACAGCTTCAGCTGGGTCTTTTATGTGCATCAGGCTATAAGAAAGATGTGGGCAGAGGAAACTCTGGCATAAATTATTAAGAGTAATGTAGAACCCTACTCACATGACCTGTGAAGAAGGCTTGAACGAACTGTACTTGTTTAGTCTAGACTTGGAGACAGAAAAGAAACATGATACCACTTTTGAAATATGTAAAAGGCTCCTGCAAAGTGAAAAAAGAACAATCTGCTTTTTATCTGTGTGGAGGACAGGTCAAGAAGCCACAAGCTGAAGTTGCAGCATAAGAGCCTTGTGTGACATTAGGAACACTTTCTGACTTTAAGAACAGCAAATCACTGCAAGAGGCTGATAACGAAAGTGGGAAGAATCTACACCAGCTGTGGACTTTGAGAACAGGTTAGACAAACCCCTGTCAGGGATGCTAAAGGTTTAATTGTTTCAGCCTAGGGATGGAAAGATGGATAAAGTGACCTCCAGAGGGTTGGGTTTTTTTTCTAACCAGAGGCATAGAATCATGTTAAGATTGGAACATGCAATTTCTCTTGCTAAAATAATGTATAATTTTATATAAATTGTAAGGTTCAACTCTTAAAACCAAAAACAAAACAAAAAACCAAAACAGAACAATCAAACCCAAAACAAAAACAAAAAAAAATCCAAAACAAAACAAAATAACCAAACCAAAACAAACCCAAAATAAAACAAAGCAAAAAAAACCAAACCAAACCAAAAAAAACACACACAAAAAAACAACCAACTGAAAAAAAAACCAAACAAAAAACCCCAACAAACAAACACAAAACCCCAAACCAAACACTTTCTAATACAGCTGTATTTTCCAGTGGTGATAAGCAGCTGCACTGTTATTAAGGTAAGGAGCCCTAAGGATAATGTGTTTTATGTACTCTAGGCTCAGGCAATTCACTGTTTTAGAAATGAAAAACAGAAGGTTGAAGGGAAAATGATTGACAAATGAAAAAAAAGAGAAAATATTTTCTCACTAAGCCTTAGAGTGGATGCAGTCCTGTTTGTAGAAGAAGCAGCTGCTCATTTCCAGGTTGAGGAGAAGGCAAGTTACCATTGCAAACCCATCAATAACACCTCTGTTGTTCAGGATCTTGGGAAGTTCTTCCTTGATCCCTTCATTGACACTCTGCTATGGATACTGATGCTTCAGAACAAACTTTAGAAACATCCCCATGCAGCATGGAAAATACTCTTGAAAAAAGGGGCTGCCAGGAGCCAGGAAGATTGCTGTGTACACTGTAAGTTGCTTACAAATTTCACCCTGTTTCACACAAAGCTTTTGTAAACCTAGGAAAAGTCTATAAAGTCCCTTTCAGATACAATCAGTGGGTTGTGTTGGTTCTTTGTACAAGAGTTGATATAATAATTATTATGTAGCAGCCAATATTTAAGAGATAGAACCACTGCTGGTAAATAATCCACAGAATTACATTCACTTCAGTGGAACTCTGCCAATTTTTTTCCAGCTCAATATCAGATCAAAAATGTCATATGTAAAAATAAATAATAAAAAAACCCCATCTATTTTTAATATTAAAATGCAAGATTCCAATAGGTTTTTATTTTTCTCATTTGCTTAGCAATCTTATTTAAATAATCAGTGTATGTATTAACATTTCTAATTTATAATCAGATTAAATATAATAAGCTTTTCAAGATAGCCTAGTGAAAAGTTTATTTTTCCTCTTAATAGGGTTTCTTTCTAGGAAAATTCATACCAAAAGTGCTACAACAGGAGAATTTCACTGTGGAAATTGTACTTGTTGTTAAAGCCAGTGTGGTGATTCAGAAAAGCTTAAGGATTAAAAGTGCCATATAGGAAACATAATTATTCTACCTAGGAAATGCAGGGCTAGAATTGTTTGTTCTTTCCATAGGAAAGAAGTGGTTGGAGAGCCCTGGAGCATTGAGCATAATAAGCAATGCTGAAAATGAGCAGCATTCCCTGTTGCTGGGGGACAGAAGGAATAGTAGCTGTAACTATTCCTTCTGGCTAATGACTGCTTTCTCACAGTCTTCGATTATTCTTTCAATAAGAATAATGAGACTGATTTGCTGAGGTTGAGTCATAGGCAAAGTAAGTACTGGGGACTATGGGGATTCTATCAGAATGCAGCCAGACAAGGGACTCCCTGTAGGCATAGGCATCTTTTGACACTTAAAAAAAAACCTTTCACATTTCCCTCTTGGAGTGTTTGCCCAAGGCTTCTAAACAGAGTATTTTAATTATTCTTATTTTAAAGCCCAATCAATAGAAGCTGGATGTTTACACAACAATCTGCTCAGAACTTTGGAGGAATTGACCTATGTGCGGTTGTGCGTAGCAGCTCGCAAGATGCCAGTGTTTCAAAATCATCTGAGGAAATTAGGAGCTGTCCTTTCTAGCGTCCTTGAAAATGACAGTCTCAACCTAGACCCCTGTAGTCAGGGTAGTTTGTTCGGTCTATTTCCATGTGAATATCAAACAGGCAATTTAGAAGTCTAATTTTTTAACCTCCCTTTACTGTCAAAAAGGAATTAGACCATATGAAGTCATCAAGGACTGTCTGAGGATTTGCTGTAAAACCCATCACCATGGTATCTAAGTGCTTCCTGAAAAGACCTATTAATCACTGTGACTAAGCGTTCCCTCCTACCTGATCTGTCAGCTCAACGGCTGTTACTTCACTTTCTGATTTATGTTCTCATGATTTAGCTTAAATATGGGCATCAAATAGGACACTGGATAAATTCACTCCTGGTTGAAATCATCATGAGTAAAGACCAAAATTTAAGACATTGATTTGTTTCTACTTGGGCATTTGGGCAAGATTAGATAAANTTACCATTCTATGATTTCTCCCCAAAACAGAGAATTCTAAAAATTACATTGGAGTTAAGCCAGGCTGTGATGTTGATTGAGTTACCAGGGCATTTTCTGACAAAACATTTTTTTTATCAACCAGAATTCTCATTTGTAGAAATATTAAGGTATTAAATTTCTCAAATACTGTGTGGAAATCCTTGTTCTGGTGGACAAGTTCTCCATGGGACAGTGGTTGCTTATGGCCTTATCGACCCTGGCCTTGAACACCACCAGGGAGGTTGTTGTGAGCACAAAATCACAGAATGGGATCGAAGACAACCTCCCTAGGCAGCCTGTTCCAGTGTCTCACCACCCTCACTGTCAAGAACTTCTTCCTAACATCCAGTTTAAATCTCCCCTCTGCCAGTTTAAATCCACTACTCCTCCCCCTGTCATTACAAGACCTTGTAAATAGTCCCTCCCCAGCCTTCTTGTAGGCCCCCTTCAGATACTGCTTCTCAGGAGAAGTTTATCGATAAGATAAATAAGATAAAGTTTCCTACTCCACCTTAGGTAAAAAAAAACTTTTAAAATCATGGCTTAATGTACTTATGTATTCACATCAAATGTTAATTCAGATCTAAATATACACATTTACCAAAGACCTACATTGTGCCTCTGCGTGGAGATAGAAAATCTTCAGGCTGATTTGGAAATGGATCATTATGTTTCTCCCAATGCCATTTAATTTTTTTTTTTTCCCCCCCTCAACTTTGAAATTGAAAGCATTGAAGTAATGCAAAAGAGACACAAGAATCTAATCAAAGCATTAAAATTTTGGACAAACCTTTTCATCAAGTCTATGAGTACAGCAATCAAAATCCTTTCAGTCTTAAAGGAAATTTTGCATCTCCTTCATGAGTCTCATCTTCTGCCTCTGAATCTCTTCTGATTTTTACGATAATTTGAACATACTGCTTTAATTTGTTGATTTTAATGACAAAACAGAGGTGACTACAAGTGTTCTAAGCTGCCTCAAAGTCAGTAGTGAATCATAAGCAGGGAAAATCTTAAGACAAGTGTTTTGTCCAGAAGAGAACAATTCAGCTTAGCTAAATGAAGTCAGTTAACTACAAAAAAAAAAAGAAAAGAAAAATTCCCAAATCCTGTCTGTTTCTTTACAAACCTTCTCTAGAAACTCCACCAAACATATGGTGGCTTTTGCAGTGACCTCATCATTATGATGATCTCATATTACATTTTTATTGGCATTATATATGTGCTCTTTCTTTTCCATATTTTCTTAGAACTCCATTGTTATCGATTGGGCTTTTATAGCTTTCTCTCTAGCTGGAGCTTCTCTGCAGTCACTCAGATTTAATTAATTTCTTTTCAGAATTTTAGTTTAAAATTGCCTCCTATGGATGCTTAGCACATTCTTTAGGTTGTAACTAGGGGTCTTCAAATAAATTCAAGATAGATCTTCCACTTTGCTAGCATAAAAATTTAAGCCCTCATCCTCTTATTGCGTAGCTTCTCACGATTTTTAGCAATCCTTATTCTGTGCTATAGTTATGCATTTAAGTATTCCCCATGTCTGAAAAATAAACACCTTAAATGTTTTATTCCTCAGATGAAAGAACATAAACACATGCTCTATCTAACAAGTGGGTGGATTTTTTTTTCCCTGTTAATCATTTTCAGTTTCATTAACTTGTATTTGTTACCCAGTTTTTTTCTATATATGTAAAAATAGAATCACAGAATCATAGAATCATGGAATCATAGAATGGTAAGGTTGGAAGGGACCTCGAAGATCATCTAGTTCCAACCCCCTGCCATAGGCAGGGACACCTCCCACTAGTTAAACCTCTAGCAATAAAACCACACAGTATTTCCTTAAGGTTTTGAAGACTTTGATTCACCTCAACACCTACTATTAAATTAGCAAAGTGAAGGAAATAGAACATGCATATCTGAAGTAATAGACAGCTGAGACTCAACAGGTCGAGAGAGGTGATTCTCCCCCTCTACTTCAATCTGATCAGACCCCACTTTGAGTACTGCATCCAATTNTCATCCCTGGAAGATTTTAAGGCCAGGCAGGATGTGGCTCTAAGCAACCTGATCCAGTGTGAGGTGTCCCTGCCCATGGCAGGGGGTTAGAAACTAGATTATTCTTCAAGTCCCTTCTAGCCCTGATGATTCTACAATTCTGTGAAAAATGTCCATAGCTTTTCATCAACTTCTGTGCCTCAGTTTTCCCTCTCTGTAGCAAGGGTTTCTGTGTTAGAAAAGTATGTCTTACTCAAGAAATAGTGAGTCCATTATAACTGCAATTCCAGCTGTGTAACAGCATTATTCTCCAATATCTGCCAGGAAGAAGAGATGTCTATCAACACCTCCAGAAGTCTCTTTTAAAGTCCAAGTAAATATCCTAAGCTTTCACTTTCTCCAGGGACTGGTAGCAAATATGTTTCAAAGTCAGAAACAGAAATAAGGATTATTGTTTGAAAGCAGTCAGTTTGTAGTGGGCAGATAAAGTTTGAAGTTTTTGTTAGAATTTTCTCCTGAGCAGCTGCGTTTCCATTGGGATCAGCAATGAACAAGCTCGGAGCAATATGTTTCAGGGTTTATTGGGACAAGCTAAAGGAAGGAGAATGGACTTGCACTTTCAACTTGATGCTCTATCCATCTTCCATTAAGACACTTTTAAAAATTGTTCCTAACTTTGCAACTTTCTTTCTGACACACTGTAAGGATAAAACTGCTCCTACAGTGACAGTGTACTTCTTGCCTGGCTGTATCAACGAGTACCTATCAGCCCCTGAAGAGCTCAACTCCTAGGATCATTTAGCATTCCTTGACACCGGTGTTTAATTAGAGAATGTTTGAGCTCTTTAAACTGCTAGTCACTCACAGTTACTTGCATCACCTTTTCAAACTTTTAAAACATTTATTTTTATTTTTAGAAACGCTTAATCCCCTTTTTAATAGAAGAGAGTGAAAAGGATTAAGCCAACGAACTGTGAATGGAATACTAAATAATGTGAAGGAAGATCCTCTGACAGCAGCTAGCACAGAGCCATCCAGGAAGGCAATTGCTAAACAGGCAGAGAGATAGAGGGCATTTTAAATATACATGATTCTTACAAGCATCTGTCAATACCCATGCATAGAAAAAGGTTAGAGATTGAGGTGAAGGCAGATGTTCACATTAAAAGAGACAAATAAAAGGAAAGGATCAGGAAAATAAAATGATAAGAAGTCGATTGAAAGAAGAGAACATACCTTTCTACACCTGATAAATGTACAGTAGGTCAGAGCCTTGTACCACATAACCATCAATTTATTGCTATGCATAGTGCCAACAGCAGGCTTCCATTTCAGCTGTGCCTTCAAAATAAGGGAGAAATATGTGAGAAATAAGTAGTGGAAAATCTTTGTGGGCAATTTCTTCAGAAGGGAACATTCAAAAATAATTTAGGTTAGGAATCTCTGGAAGCCATCTGGTTGGACATTTGCTTTTAGCAGGGCCAAACTCAGAAACTTCTGCTACCTTAAAGCCTGCAT
>WBNM01023062.1:0-58307 GCA_013399055.1 Ramphastos sulfuratus | reverse complement strand
TCTCTTTAAACCCACGACAGATATCTTATCTGAGTCTTGGGTAGGTCTAAACATTTTTGCTCATCAAATATTTGCTGCTTCTAGATTTATAACTCTTCCACCAAATTAAACTGAAAATGCTAGGATGTTTGCATTAAGGTGGTGAAAAAACAAGGCTCTGCTCTCTGAAACCCCTGTGGGTTAATGCTTCTCATCTAGAAGAAACCACAGCTGCTACAGATGGTTTATGGAAGGGTTGAGGATGACTATGAAATGCTGCTCATTTGTTTGTTTGGCAGTTAATTGGGGTTTGTCAAGCATTGCTCATCTAGCAAGTACCTAATGGAAGAAGGTTGTTGCCTTGACCTTTTTAGCATCTCATTACTGCTTTGCATATTCAAAAACAGAGAGAGAAATAGTTTAGAAAGCAGTTGCAAAATCCCAAACTTCCTACAGGATGTCTCCTCACAGATTTCCTGTGGCTCTTAGCTGTTCTCAGCTTTTCTGTTAACCAGGTTATGGGGTGGGTAGTTTGTGATGTGAAGGCTTCTCCCATTCCCCCTCATATGCCAGTTACAGGGATAAGCAGGAAGAGATGTCCCCTCTCTTGGTGCTTTGAACACAGCCCTGAGAAGTTTATTTTTGGTGTGTTGATGTGCAGTGCTCATTTAGAAATCCTCCAGCATAGTTTGTAGTAGAACATAAACCTTGGTAAACATCATGTGATTCCTCTTTGAGCTGTCAAGAGGATAATAACTCCTGTGGGTGGAGGCAGAGAACTGTCTCACTCTGTGCAGTCTTTGGAATACAAGATCAGCCGTTCACCTCCAGCGTGGTGTTTCTTGCTACACGTACCACAAGAGAGCAGATAAGCCAGCTTCTGGTGGAAATCACTGTTTTTTTCATCTCACACTGGTCAGGTCTGACTCAATCATCCCTACTTCAATAGGCAATTAAAAAAAAAAAAGCTGAGAGTGCTGCAAAATGTGCTAGGTAAGGTGCTGTGTTGAGAAATTAAGCTCAACCTTGCTATGAGTTCACCTGAGAGACAGAACAGGTGCAAATAATTCTTTTTCTCTCTCTTTGCTGTTAGCATGCTGCAGACTCCTCCTGCCATCTCCTGTGAGATGTTTCAGTTCCCAGCCTATATGCCAGGACCAACACCTTTCACTTCTCAAATGACATCAAGTTGCACAAGACTCGTGATCCTTCAAAGGTCAGAGCAGAAGATCTCCTCTCTCAACAAAGAGGCTGCTCTGTTCTGCTGAAGCAGCTGACAAGGAAGCTTAGCTCAGCTTTCGGACACAGTATGTACTCCAGACAGATTCTTGGGCTAGGTAAATTAATGTCTTGACCACTTAGCATTTTCCCTCATCATTTTTTTTCTTCCTTGTTGTCTCCTTTGTGAAATAAATCTCCATGTGTTCCACCTCAAGGGCCTGATAGAACACAAAGAGAAGATCTCCTGACAGGTTAATGCAATTACAAACCTTTCATGGAATTTCTTGGTTTGTGCAGGAGGCTTTTTTTTTTTCCTAGCTCAGGAAACTAAATTAGACACATGTTGATGGCAAAGCTTATAAAGCACTGACTGGGAACTCAAGGTTTTCACCTGGAAAGGGTGAGGTGGTCTCTGCTGCCCACTTTCAGCTATTAACTCCTGGAAGTTTGCGTTACAGCCTCAGGAAGGTCACCAGTAACATCATCCATTTTAACTGCCACTATACAGCTGCCACTGTATTTGCTTTTGGTTTGGCAGGAATCACCTGAGCCAAAGGGAGCAGCTCTTGGGTTTTTTACCTCTTGCCACTACCACCATTTCTAGCTTGGCCAGGATACTGCAGCAGCTTCTTGTTGCAGAAGATCCAAAGGGCTTTTTGTCCCAAGTTCTTGCTTGTGCAGTGTAAAAAGTACATTGGTGAAGTGTGGTGAAAGAATCAAAGCATTTCCTCCAGGATTTATTCTTCTTGTTCTTGGTATCTCCTGCTATGGTTTCCTCTTTGCAGACTGTTCTCTTCCTTCAGGTGCAAGAGCTGGTGGTGCCTCATGTTACATACTCTTACTGCACTGAGAGACAGACTTGTCTGCCTTGCCCTTCAGTGCCCTCAGGGTGTTGCAGGACATCCTGCTTGGGTCTGGGCACTGTAAAGCACAGTCAGCTAAGCCAGCATTAAAGAGGTTAAGTCCCATCATGCTAGGCTGTACTTCTCAAAATTGGGTACTTCAATTTAATCTTTCTTTTGGCTCTACTTTGTCTTGCTATGAGTGCATAGAGGGGGCTGGTAAGCTTTGGTATGGAGGTCTGCTTCTGAGATTCTGCTCTCCTGCATGTCTGCAAGTCCAGAGCAGGGAACCAAGCTGGGTGCCAAGATGCTGATGGACAGGAAAAGGAAAGAAAATCAGCCCAGGGGATCAGTATTTAAAGAAGCACTTCAGCTTGGAAAAAGTGGGGATTTGTGGAGGGAGTGGGGAAGATGGAAGGGTTCCCTTCAGCTTTTCAAGCAGCACTTCCAAGCAGGCCCTTTTCCTTCCAGCACAAGCAGCAAGACTGAAATGAGGCGCTGTGTGAAAACCACAGCCTGCAAGGGCTGCGGAAGGTTTTTGCTGTACTCTGAACTCAGAGCTCCTCCTGGAGGTCTGCAGCGTCCCCAGCCCTGCCCGTGGCAGCTCACCCGGGCTGCTTGGCACAGACGGCAGTGCACCAGGCACTTCAAAAATCCTAGATGCAGAGAGGGTGCATGCAGTGGGTGGGTGCAGGGGAACAGAACCCTAGAGGGGGCAGCCCCAGCTGACCTCAGCTAGCTCAGCAGCTGCGGCAATTTGAACCCCATCACAAAAGTACCTTTCATACATCCGAATGTATTTACATGTTCAGTCTGAAGACTTGCAGCCATCCTGACGTTTTATTTCTTGTGGAAAGTGTGCTCAGCTCAGAGGGGAGGATGGGTCCACATAAAGGCTGTTGGAACCAAGAAACTACTCCTTTCCCAGCATGAGAGGTGTCTTGGAAAGCAGGGTCATGCTGGGGAGAGGTATTGTTACCTACAGGGGAAAGGGTCCTAGCTCAGACCAATTAGCCTCTCCCCTGTTGTATTAAATGTAGCTCACTTACTAACTGCAGATCCTTACTTCCAACAGGTGATCATACAAGTCTAGGAGAATCAGCAAGCCAACAGAGTTTTAAAACCAGCCTGGGTCCCACCAGCTGCTGAGGCAGCACAGGAGTGGGGAGGGGGCTGGAGGATCAAGTTCCCAGGCTTTGTGCCTCAAGCTCTTCTTAAGAGAGGAAGACAATGATCAACTGTATTAAACAGGAGCTGGAGCATTACCACGAGCCTTGGGAGGAAAAAAACCCAAAATACATCAAAAAGCAGAGTGTCCCAGTTTGGGCCACAAGCTTACCTGGTTCTGGAGGACAGAAGTGACTCTTGCCCCTTTCCAGGACACACTGAGTGCAAGTTCTAAGAGAAATTCTATTTACAAGAGCATAGGTACAAAAGGCAATCGGGTAGAATAAGTACAGAAACCTATGAAGCCCAAACTGGCCTAGAATGCTCCACCCATTCCCCCCTCAGTCTGCCCGAGGGTAGGCCAAAACCGCCCTCAGATGGGCCCAGCCCTGCCCTGCCCTGCCCTGCCCTGCCCGCCCTGACAGGAGCGTGCGCTGCACTCGGAGGGAAGGGCAACCGAGGGAGGCAGGGCCGAGAAGGTGTCATGGTAGGCCTAAACAGGCCAAATTAGGCTTGTACATGTCCTGGCTTGCCCAGGCATGTTTTTCTGCTCTCCCTCCTTCTGTTTTGGGGAGAGCATCTGCAGGAAAAGGGACAAAGAACCTGGCGCCACTGTCTGGGGTCTGTGGCCTGCCCAGCAACTGTGGTAAACAAGGTGCACACAGTTGCCTTATGCAAGGCTGTGTTCTGCCCAAAAAAGGGTAAAGCAAGCCTATGGCTTCACCCAATATGGCCAAATCTTGGCTAACTGCCATTTGATTGGCTATCTTGTGTCCAAAGGCCCATTAGTCTCGGGCTGTATTGGATAAAAGGAGATGAGCAGGGAACACAGGGTGCGTGTCTTTCGCCATTACAAGGTGTGTCTGCTTGCATCCTGCCTGCTGCCTCCATGCATTGGGCCTGCACAGCCAGCGTGACACCGTGCCCAGACTGCACATCCCAAGACATCTGCCTGCACCTGAAAGCCTCTGCCCAGACGGAGGCCCTGGAGATGACACAGATCATCCAGGGACAGGTCAGAGATGTCTCTCTCCTTTCTCCAGCGCCCAGAAGCCTGAGGAAACTCTAAAGCCTCTGATGGCTACCCACAGCAACCTCACCACAAGCCTTGGGTGCTGTCAGATAATACCTTTGGTGAGTAAATCCCAAAGCCTCTTGTAATTCTTAACTGCCTTCTGCCATAAGCAGAAAGTTGCTCCAGTCCATCTAGTGAGCAAGCGGCGGAACTGGCTGCTAGCAGCATACTGACCGCAAAATCTTCTCTGCCAGTTTAAAAATCAAGTTCAATTAATGTATATATTTAATAGTTATTTCTAGATCCTATTATAACCTGTATATAGTTTCCATAATGTAGCAAAGAGCCTGTTATTATTATTAAATGGTGATCGGGGTGATGCAAGTTCTGAATATTTAATATTAATAAACAATATTTTAATAATATTGTCACACAGTAATTAATTACCCCCTTCTGTAACAGAAGGGCAAGCAGGGCAGGCTGGGCAGAGAAGGGGGAGAGGTCAAGTCAGGCACTGTCTTTTAAGCTGTGATACCAGAAGACAGAACAGAGTAACTATCTAGGCTGGGCCTCTGTGCCTAAGGTTTTGTTTAAGGGGGACCCAGGATCCCTCAAACTACCAGACAGACAGAGCAAAACATCAAAGTGAGGGTGTGCAGAGTGCAGGGCAGCAGAGGGGCCAGCGTGAGACTGCCAGACACAGCAATCCTGGTGACACACAGGTCTGGGCACACATCAGCACTTCCTAGCCCTCTTCTCTAGCATTATCTGTTGCACTGCAGATATTGATCCCAAGTGTATAGTCCAGCAATTGCCAGGTAATTACATGTTGGTAACAAAACAATAAACCACTTAAACTGTGATCAAAGGAACATGAGCCAGGCAGGTTCTCCCTGCCATAACACATCTGAAGCTCTGCGCTGCTGGGTCTTGCAACTCTCCCTGCCATGGGGACGGAGGAGAGGGAAAGGGCAGCTACACAAGATTAGAGCTGTGAGACTTGCTGGTTCTTAAGATGGTCAAGCTTGTCCCTGCTGTTAAGCCATTTGAGACTAAAGCTTCCTTCTTGTTTCTGAGGAAATGTCATTAAAACAATCAAGGCTCTGTAACATGAAAACCTGTGAGAGATTCTCATCTGAAATACTTCTCATGCAGGCCCATCCCCTTCTTCACCTCCCTCATCTTCTCCCTCCCCCAGTAGCAGACACATACCTACCAGAATAGTGCACTGACATGTTGTGATGGAGCCTTTATGCTTTACAGAGAGGCAAAAACTCCTCTTCATACCAGGTAATGAATAAGGGTCTTAGATCACTGCTTCAACACTTGTTACATGTAAATATACAAGTGTGTGTACAGAAAATGTGAGCTACTGTACACACATACACTTAAAAGACAGTCTCATGAGATGCACCAAAAAAAAAAGGGCAGTATTTTACCTCTTTCAATTAATCCTTGCCTACAGCAATTTTTGATTTTATAAATGACCTGAGCATTCTTTCTTTCAACTGAAAAGTGAAAGTCACACATTTCTTTAACAACAAAGAGATCCTGGGGGGAGGAAGCTTGTGTTTTGGACACATTAAAAATCAAAGCATCTTCTGCATCCTAACTGTTAAAAGTGAAAGAATGCAACCTAAACACCACAGAACACACTGGATTGTGAGGGGGTTTTTTGTTGGCTGATTTTTTTAAACCAAGTCACCTTTGAAGAATTCTTAAATTCTATCTAACCTGATGCTGAGAGATTAATATATTAAAAAATTGTCTCAAAACATCCTCTGAAGAGCAATGTAGCCTAATGACAGTGTAGGGAGAGTACTTAATGTCTTGCTTGATCAGAAAATAAATTTAATACAATCATAACACACATACAACACCAAAGTATCTATTTACAGCAGGTATATTAATTAATTTTTACTTTTTATTAATGTGTTTCTCCCTATTTAAAGCTATCCAGACTAAAAATGTCCAAGGCTGTTAAGAGAAGAAAACAGTCACAAAATAAATAAGAAACAAGGAAGATGGCTCTAGTTCACCATCTGCTGCCACAGTCCTCATGGAAAATATGTTCCAATTAACATTTACAATGACACGTTGACACTACTCCCTCTGCTTACACACTGCATAAATACCACCTTGCATGGAGAGAGACATATGTGCAAAAAAGACAGAGCCACTTGACCCAGTGTCATCTGAATTTACACAGGGAAGAGTTGCCTCCTAGGCCAAATTAACTACCTANAGCTTCAGTCCTTAACTTCCAGCTGGCTGAATCTAGTCTGGGGGATTTTATAAAGTGTGGGGGGGTGGGGAACTTCCAAACCATCACAAACCCCTTTGCTTTTGGAGAAAGCCAGCCTTCTACTGTCTCCAAACAAAAGGAGCATGGCCTCCAGTTCCGGAGCTCCACACTGCATTTTGGTTTATCTGCATGACTACAGGATCCATGAGTATAGCTTCAACCACCACATGTCCTAGCCTGTGAAGTGGTATGTGACTGTCCTCCAGAACCACCAACCACTACCCCACAAGCTTTTAGAGAAGCTCACCCAAATAATCTGCTTACTTCACCATTCACAAATTTTGTTCCTGAAGTGCCTGTTCTGACATCAGTAAGCCAAAGACACCAGAAGCTTCCCAGGATCAACACTTGGCCAAAACACTGCTGGAGCAGCTAGATGCCAGCTTGCAAAGGAGAAACCCCTGCTAAGATTTCTTCTCCCCTGCAGTGTGTTCACATGGAAAGCTCTTGCACAAAACCCAGCAGGTTCACATTTTCCAAAGCAGACTGAAAACTCATTTTAGTTTCAAACTGGAAACTTGGAGATGTATTTTGGCCAGGTTGTAGAACACTTTAAACACGCCAAGTGCTACAGAAATGCTAAGTAATCAAAACTACTGACTCAACCATGACCAGTACTGGAAGCCAGCTTTCCCAAGCTGTGCCTGGCACTGTGTTGGCATGACCCAGCATTCAGAAATACCAGGTATGTCCACAAGCACATGGCCAGCCTTGCAGTGCTTCAATCACTGTTGTACCCAATTCAGAGACTTGCTGAGACTGCATACCTTGCAAACAGGACTGTAGCCAGAAAGAGTAGCAAATGGATTGTAAAGAACTCAGAATTATTTATTAAATATGCTGCTTTCAACTGGCACCTCACCCTGACTTTCAGCAAACACTGAAACTAATGTTTTGTTAGTGTTTGGGTTCCTGATGAGAGTTCAAAATGTGTTTTAAAATTTAAGGCAGTTTGTTGTGGGGTTGTTTTGTTGTTTGAGTTTTGGTTTTGTTTTGGTTTTTTTTTTTTAATACCAACATAAAGGACAATTTTTCTGTACCTCCAAACTCTGGCATAGAATCAACATGATTTTTTCTAGCAGGAAATTTATCTGAAGTCAAGTGGCAAGGCTTGATTCTCCTTTTGTGTGGATGCAAACCAAAAGCAATTGCACTACAGAGAATGAAATAGACCTGGAAAACTGAATCTCTCCACAGTTTGTAAATTTTGGGTTTCACCCATGGAACTCAACTTGAAAGGTTCTGAGCACACCATGTGCAGAAACACACATTAGGTAGTGCTTAGCCTAAAATCAGCTGAAGCCTGTTGTAGCCTGTCAAAGCTTAACACTAACCTGTGACTTGCTGAAAGCCCAGAGGAGAAGGGATCAGTCTCCTCTTGCTATGGATCTACAGAAACCAAGTCTTCCACTATTCCCCAAGTGGCTCAGTCATCAGTAAATATAAATTCATGTGAAGAAACAGATCAATGTGTCTCTGCTTCCCACAGCCCTAGGAACTCCTAATGTTATATTATTTCCCTGCAACTGACAGCTACCAGCTACAGAGCTGAAGTCCTAACTAATAAAACTTGTTAGTACAAAGCAGCCTATTTAATTTCTGTATTTGAACAGTGACTTCTCCACTTGTGCAGTGATTCAGCACTGAGAGTGGCATTTGTTCCTCAGGTGCACTGTCAGTTGGGCAGCAATATGTCAGCTTTACAAGTAAGCCAGAACCAGCTTTTAACCAGGGTTAAAAAGGCATTTCGAATGCAACACACTGGCATCGTTTCCGTTCACAAACTGAGCAAAGGAGAACTGAAAGCTCAGCAGGAGGATAACAGGGTCAAATCTCTTCTGGAATTTTGACAGGGTTAGCAGTAAACTGTTTTGTTTAGAGGGATATATAAGAACTTGGACACTTCCTTTTCCCCAGGCATTGTACAACTGTTCTTAACTCAGTTGGAAATATGATTCAAGCTGACCTATAGAACCACATGGGATACTCTGGCCAAAGCTGAAACAAAAACCCCTCCCGCTTGAAAAAAAACCTACAGAAGAGTCTAAGGACACCATAAGTTGCTCCAGGTTGACTGTTCAAATCTCCATGCCCAAATGAATGACTATTAGCTCTTGGGCTCAAAGGAATTTGGAAGTCAGGGCATGTACAAAGCTGTTTTGCTAATAGTCACGTAGGCTGAACCAAATATCTCTTTAGGACCAGGCCTTCATGACTCATTTAGCTTCTTCATTTCACAGTGAATCCAGCTGTGTAAGTGAGGCACAAAGATTGTACACACCAGCCAGATACAGTAAGACATTACCCAACAAAAAACCGATAGTAATAAAAAGCAAATCTCTGGCTGAGGCTGAAATAAACAACTTTGATGCTTGGATGTTTTGGCAACTATTGCTTTGTTTCATTTGTGTTTCAGCTACTTTGGTAATAGAGCAGTAACACTATTCTTAGCAAAACTTGCCATAAAAAAACCCAGCCTGTCTGAAATGCAACCACACTAAATTGGTGTGGCTATAAAACAGCATTACAGCTCTTTACACTTGCACTACAATGCTCAATGAAATAAACACCCCACGCTCCTATGAAGCCCAGGCAGCCAGCTTCTTCATTTCATCTTCATCCTCTGCTCTTTTCCTAGTTGATGCTGCAGAGAGAAAATAACAAAAGCCATCAACTAATATAACAGTCAGAACCATTTCACCTCTTAGCATGAGTACTTACACAGTGCTCTTCCACTGAAGGATTTCAGATCAATTTACTGACTAGCAAGCTAAAAGCAGGTAATGCAGTAATGAAGCTGATGGAGGATGCATTTTGCCTCACTATTATCTCACACAAAACCCTGAGGTTAAGGTTTGATGGAATTCTTTCTGGAAGGCTCCCAGACAACACATGCAATCTCTCAAAGCTGTCACTGTCCTCTCACTGCCAATTGAGCAGGCACAAGTGATCTCCCCCTGGCCAGCTGTGCATCCTGCTGCCTTTCCAAACAGTGCTGAAGGGTTCTGCATGTGCAGGTCCAGTCTCCAAACACTCCCTCCACTTCAATGAGGTGTCATTTATTAACAGAAAGAAAGAAATTCCTGACATCAGTTAACTGCTGTGGTCACAGCAACAGCAATTCCCAGCTCTGTGCTAGGGCCCACACGCACCTTCTTTCTTTTTTATCTACCCAAATCTCCTAGCACATATCTTTCACATTCTCTGAACTAAATTCTCACCCAGATAGCCTTCATTCACTGACCTATAAGCTGCATGCCCCAGGTTCCACCTCGGGCTGAGAATCTGTACTCCTCCTAACATCAGTGGACAGTTACTGGGTACAATACTCTTGTACGTACAATTACAGCAGTCAGTTGGCTCTCACCTGTGGCAGTCATACAGCCAGGAGTCACCATCTTGAGAGGGGCTGCAGCTACCACCTTTGGGGACTAAAGCTGGGAGGAGGCCATGGGAGACCAGGGGTGCAGTACCTGCTGTAGAGGCAAGCGCCACTGGCTCACCATGTGGCTGGGGAAGGTCACTATGCTTTGCTCAATCTCACTTCCCCATCTCCGAACCCAGCAGCAGAAGACACATCTCTAGTCAGAAGCACAACAGAACCATTCACTGCTGTTCTCATCTTGCCATTGCTCTTAGCAGTGAGTATCCAGTTTCACAAAAGACAAGCCAGTTTTGCAAGGCCTTAAACTGCATAAATACCACAGGATCACAGGATGTTAGGAGTTGGAAGGGACCCAAAGAGATCAAGTCCAACCCCCCTGCCAGAGCAGGACCATACAATCCAGCTCAGGTCACAGAGGAACACATCCAAACAGGCCTTGAAAGTCTCCAGAGGAGAAGACTCCACAACCGCTCTGGGGAGCCTGTTCCAGTGCTCTGTGACCCTTTGGTAAAGAAGTTCCCCCTTGTGTTAAGGTGGAAATATCAGCAGCTAACTTTGCCTGAAGCAGTCATACAGACAGATTAAGATAGCAGCAAATTAGGATAGTGAGAAGCACATGGAGATGGCCTGGTTTTAATAAAAATGTCAGCTGGCACAGCTGGATCTGGAAGAGGATGCATGAACAACTCAAATGCCTAGCCTGCAATTTGCACTGGCTTCTCCTAAGCACATTTTTTTACTGGCTGCTCTGCAATTGGCTGAAGTGGATGAGACAACCACGCCAGTTTGAACATCTGAAATTGTTTCTCAGGGTTTTAAGTACCATCTGCCAAAGAGTCTCTGAGATGAGTTGGTCTAGGAAACCTGTTCTGCAGCTGAGTACACCACAAACAACCTGTGCCACGTATGTGCTGCCCTCATCACCAAGTATCCATACTCTTCTACTAGCAGCATGAATACACAAGAAGTCTTTCAGCTGACAGAGGATAGCAGGGACATGGTAAAAGGTATAGTTAAAAATTGACTCTCTCTGGCTTAATTCAAAACAAACGGGGCAGAGCTACAGACAAATGAGACCATTGCTTATTGCCAGGAATGTCTGCTTGGTAGAAAGACAGCAAAGGAATGAGATATTTCTTTGAGTGTGTGTTTCCTGCTGCCTCCTTCATTTCTAATTAAAATACCAGTGGCAAGTATCAAACCACTACCCTGGAAAGCTGGATGTTTGCAACACAAACATTCTGAATCTAGGTCAGACTCTAAAAAAGACTGAGGATTTAATTGCAAAAAACTTTATTCCCATTCCTCAGTTATCTCTTCCCATTTCAGCAGGAAATGGATCATCAGGTGTGCAGGCTCAAGTTTCCCTAGTTTGCCTCCCCAGATCTATGGAGAATTTGATCTTAACATGTTTTTGTACAGTGAGCCAGAATTCCACTCTGCTTTTGCTGATAAACAAACACCACAAAGACAGGAAAAAGAACCTATAATACTTTCAAGTTAAACCACAGTTAAATATGTATCTGGAGCTCTCTCCTCCTACTCACAACCTGCCTTAATCTGGAGAAAGGTAGAATAGTGAGTGAGCAGCTTACCAGGGCGGGAAGGCAGCGACGTGGACGGAACACTTGGCAGTCTCATATCTCTCATTCCCTTGTTCAATTCTTCTTGCTCCAGTTCTTCTAATTCTGCCATCAGCTCATCCTAAAGTCAAGGAAAATATCATTTACAAACTCCTTGCCCTGACAGCAATGTCAGACAAGGGCATGTTTAACAACCATGAAGCAAAGCCCTACTGAAAAAACCAAAAACACACCAAATTTACACCTGAAAACAAGCATCAAAAAAACAGCTGTCACAAGTATCATTTTACTATGTGTGGGCAGTAACAATAAACCTTAACTGAAAATTAAAAGGATAATGGATGTTAGAAAGAAGACAAGGAATAAAAATAGAGAAGTATGTCAAAAAAAGAAAGGAAAAATATGTATGTAAAGGTCCCTCTGTCTTCCTCTGTTTCAAACCTGGAGCCTGTATTCTTCATGGATTCTAACCTTAATGGGGAACTTCTCCCACTTTAAAAAGCAAACAGTTTCCACTAGTCCTAAGGCAGACTGCGATTAGACACTGTGCTTCTGTCCTATCACACAAGTTCAGGACTATACACAACTTCAAAGCAGCACTAGAATCGGAGCTCTCCTCCTGAGTCCTGTTACTCTTGAAGCACCTAACACAGGCACAGAAGCTGACCTGGACAGATGAGCTACTCCGCTTGCCTAATACCAAAAATCAGGGGGCTACGTGCTTTCAAAAAGCCAAAAACATGGTCCTTGGATGGAATTTCCCAAAGAAAGGAAGTTAAATACTACATATTTGGAGAGAAACTGACCACTGCCACATTGATAAAGTGGTTTAAAGAGAAACTGTGGGGAAAAGGAACTTGGGAAAAAGTGGCTGTAGCAAAGCGAGATCTACTAGCTATGAAAATGGATTCTGTTCACTCATTTACACCTTGCTCATCATCAATGTAGAAATTGCAATTATTACATAGTCAAAACAAGCCTTCCTAGACTTATTTTCTCACATTTTTGTATTTCTAAAGCCAAAAGGTCACACTTTGCCTGACTGACCTAGCTCAGGTTGCAAATAACTGGGCTATCATCTAAAACTTTCAGCATAAGGTCTACACCTGATGATATTTAACCGACAGTTGATCTCTCAAAGAAATGTGCAATTTAGGGCCCCATGTCTAACTCAGGCATTTAACTGAGGTGCAAATGTGACTGTCCTTTAAGTGTCTCAGTCAGTGGTACGAGCTTTCTTAGAAAGTACCCAAGCAGCTGTTCCAATGGAAACAGGTATTTGTGAAGACCTCTAGATGGCCATTTAGCACCTCACATGCCAAATCAGTCCTTACCAAGCTCTGCTGAACAAGAAGACAGTTAAGAGGTGTCAGTCACAACAGGCTTAGGGGAAAAAAGAAAAAAAAGGTGAAAGACCCAGTGATCATGATCCCTACACTTTCAACACCAATGTAATAGCTAGAACATTTGCTCTCCAAGTGAAAGACCCAAGTTTTAATCTCCTCTAATCCATAAGCATGGGTTTAACTTATGTTTCTCACAACTCAGGCACTGCTTTACAACCAAGCTGTGGAGCACTGCAACAGCAACAACAAATCCCTTTTTTTCCCCTCCTTCTCGAACCTAGGCCATAAAGACTGTAAAGCAAAGATACCAGGTGAACTCTTAGCTTCCAGGCTCTGTCCACTGGAACGTGCATATTTTGCATTTGATTATCAGAAGCAGGCCTCCAGGCAAGGGTCACCCCTCCTATGAAGCATCTGACTCGGGTAGGATAGAGCTTTCTTTTCATTCTTCATGACATACACTGTGTCAGCCCATGGAGAAAGAACCTTTTTGGTGTTATGTCTGCCTAGAGCAGCAGCAATTACATGCCTATGTGTTCTCCTTACACCCATGGCACACATGTGAAGGGAAAATCCAAAAGTGTGGTCAAAATGTTCTTCAAAAAATAAAATTAAGTATCATCTCTCATAACCCAGCAAGTCATTGATTCTAGCACTCTTAAACTGAAGTGGCCTGCAAACCAGATTTCCCAATTATTGGACAAGTGTTGTAAGGATTAGGCTGCAATGGAGACACAGGTGCTGCTACAACAGCGTCCCACTGGCTTATTTTCCCAGAACAGAAAGCATGTCCACCAACTCAGCCTAGCATCTCTACAAACTTTCAGGTCCAACCTACAACATTCTTACTAAGTCTAGACTCCTAATGGTTCAGCACTGAAGTGACACTGTAGAGCTGTTTGGGATGGCAGTACGGTTGGTTGAAGCCCAGTTCATAGAGGCCAAATCCATTTCTTTGTGCCAGTACTGATTAAACGTTCCTTGACAAGTCTACTTACATTCAAAGTGGGAAAAAACAATAAACCACAAAGAACTGTTACTATTTGCAACAAGTCACAACTGTTGAATGAAACCTCCCTCCCCCAGTCAGGCAAATAAGATACAGAACATGCATTTTCCTTTGTTGCCCACTTGGGGAAAGTAAACTGTTCGATCCTTCGGGACATTGTTCAAATGATCCCTAGTGCTTCGTCATCATAGTCAAAAAGCAAAATCAAACTGGTGGTGATACTGAGCCTGATCCCCAGCTCTGCATTCCACAGACTGCAGGAATTTTGAGTATACCTGACCCTTCAGTCCTCAGCTACATCTGGATCAGAAATAAGTAATCTCCTGCTTAAACATACAAAATCAATTCAGGGACACTGGATGGAAGCTAGTACAGCAAATTCTCAGAAGGTCTTAAGTGTCTTGTGAGGATTTCAAAAGAAAATAACCCAAGGAAGAAATTGCCTCCCAACAGGAAGGACTCCTACCTAATGAATCTACTTCTGCAGAAAATCTGAAAAAGACAGAAAGGACCTGCATCTCCAAGCACCCAAAAAAACCACAAAGCCACCTTACAAAACTGGTTCAAATATTCAGAATTGTGAGCAGCAACCTGGCAGAGGAACAAACACTTGGGCAAACGGATGTCTATTTGGAGCACCAAAAAAATTACATGTTTCAGTATCTACTTGGAACAGTGCAAATTACATGTTTTTGTGGCCTCCTCCTTCCAGGGTACAAGTAAGAATAACAACTAGAGGAATGCACTTCACCTTTTTAAAGTTTATGTATAAATGAAAATATTTTTATGCTTTATATATATAATTTTTCCTATTATAGATAATAAAATCTATAATCTATGTATGGGTTTATATATTTATGAATATACAATTATTAAACTGTGCTACATAGGGTAAGCTAGAACCAAGGAATTTCACATCAACACCTTTTAAGAAACCACTGGAAGACAACACTGCACAACAAAATAGCTATGGAGTCATTTAACAGGTAAAGCTCACAGGCTTTACTGGAGTACTAACCTCATCAAACTCATCACCAAAGCCGGCTCGGTTTGAGATAGCATCTGAAATTTCCTGGGCAACATCTTGCTGTTCAGTGATATCTTGCATCAAGTCATCAATTTTGTTCAAGTCCCTGGCAAGATAACATGGAAACATTTTTAAAGACACAAAAAAAAAAAAAGCACAGAAGAGACTCAGAGAAATCCGAACAGCCTCTATTTTCTTTTCATGCCCATGGCTACATAACAATCAGAACTCACAGAGAATAAATTCCCCCCACCTACATCTTGTTTTGTGGCAAGCTTCTATGTGTTTTAACCACTCCCAATTTCTTCTACTTTGGGATTATAACAGAAGTCAGTCTCCTCTCTGTGCTTCCCATACCTCTGCCAGCCAGCAGTCACATTCCCAGGGCAGATCCCATCTCCTTCTTCAAGTCAGCATCTTTATAGATGGATCTTTTTTGATGTTACGCTTTCACCAGAACTGGGAGAACTTAACAGGACTATATTTCATTTAAAAGTTTCCCCTTATTGTTAACTGCTTTATTGTTTCAGTTCCTGTTTACTTCTCTCAGAACACCCATTCTGATTTAACTCTGTTTATTCAGGCAGAATAGGCAATATAGAGATACTGCAACAATGTAGGACATATAAAAATACCACACACACGCAAAAAATTACTCTCTCTTTTACTCAGGCCTAATTAGTACTTGGAATCACACAGCCCAGCTTACAGACTTTGAGGAGATTTCAGCTAGCTTCTTCAACTGTTTTCTTCAGAAGAACCAAGGGCAGAGGCCAGTCTCCACTGCCAAAGCAGACTTTAAAAAAACATGTCCCACACGGATGTCTCTAGTTAGCTGGACTTTCTTCTAGGCTTGCTGTCAACAAAAGGTATTTTTCTGCCAAATGTAACATTCCAGCACCAATAAGTGTTCCTGACATTAAATGCCTGAGCCCAAAATGAAGTCAAACTGCCCGACTTGATACAATGGACTGCAGTGATGTTTATAGTTTGGAAGTGGTTAGTAAGCTCAACTCTAAAGTTTTTAGAAAGCACTTACATATTTTGATGCACTTTTTTCATAGCTTGTGCAGCATAACCCATATTCTTGAGCACTTCTGTGTTGGTGTGGGAATTTTCCAGTGCCTCTCTCTGGAACTCAATGGTTGATAGTGTCCCATCAATTTGACTCAATTGCTTTTCATATCTCTTTTTTCTCTTCAGTGCTTGTAAGGCAGCTGGAAGGCAAAGAGGCAAAGTGCACTGTGTATTTATACAGCAATTTGCAAGGACGAGTAGCTCAGCACTGAGACAACCTGAAGGATTTACAATTCTCACTCTCCTACCTTACTAGTAGGGAGACAAACTTTGACCACACCAGATCAGCAGCCGGTTTATCACCAACATGCATGAACATGCTGGGAAGCCTCTTTTAGAGTAACTCCTTTTAGCACCACAGGGAAGAGCAGCTCCTTCCTCCACTGCGGGAGATCTTGAACTCCATCCTGTGCATGCAGGCAAAGCAGGGAAGATGGGAAGGGAAAAGAAAAACATCAGAGAGAAGTCAGAAAGGAGGAAACAGGGGAAAGAGAGAAAAGGGTTTGCGATACATAATACAAAAACTAAGAAAGATAGAGTAAGAAGATCTGTCATAATGACCACTCTCCACCAGTGCTGCTTTCTAAATTGTGTCAGCAGCAGAAACTGTCAAGTGCAGTGGCAAGCCCAAATGGCCTGGGCAAGCAGGTGCATTAGATCAGAGAAGGACTTAATTTTCTCTGGTGTTCAGTTGCATCTGTTTCTTATAATCACTTAGGAGCATAATCTTTAAACTTTAGAACTCAAAAAGTATAAAACTTTGTAGACACAATCACAGCCAGATCCAGCTACTCCCCATTATCTTTCCAGATCTTTGAGATTGGGCTTTTATATTTGCTAAGTTGTGAGCAGCATACTTTGCCCAGAGTAAATCATTACCAGAATAAATACATGTGACAAGCCAAGCAGGAGGAGAAGAGGACTTTCTCTCGGCCTCTGGGTGTGGAGCACACACATCTCACCACAAGCATTCCCTGACCACTTTCCAAACTAGGTATGTGCTAGGCAAGAAAAACACCAAACAAAACCAAGAGGCCAAGTTAACCCACTGCTTTTTCAATGCTTTTAACACCCATGACCTTTCCCTTGTCTTTTATATTTATTTTTTTAAACCGAGTTAGAGGCAGCAAGGGACAGCAGCACTGCAGATCCCCAAAGTGAACCAACAGCAGCAATTAATCTTGCTGTCTTGTTCAAACAATTGCCCATGTGCAATGTCACCAACCCTTGACACTGGGGCATGCAGCTTTTCAAATGAAGCTAGGATTCCTCCAAAGAGAGGGCATAGATTTACAGTGTGTAACAACACTCAAATCACTGATTTTTTTTTAGTTGACAAATGCTTGTGTCAATGTTCAAAACTGGTCCTCAGTAGCTGTGTAAAGAAAGGAGTTGAGCAGGCTAAGATACACAATGCCTTCTATCACCTACTGGAGACTGCTGTAGGACAGCAAACCACAATCTCTCAGTATCCAGATTCAAGATCCTCTTTGGGGGATCACACATATTCTGGAAAAAAAAGCATGAATACCAGGTGATGTCACAAAAATGGCAACTTTGTGTATCCAAAATTTCATCTTTTCCCCTACTTATTCATGCTTATTATTAGTGCCAGGACACCAGCTGCCTCCTTCCTTAGCTTCACTTGAATCAAAATTCAATCCTGGATTCTTAGGTGGGAAGCCAGAGATTCCAGGTAAACTTAATAGTCTGAAGCTGTGCATAACACTGGCTGTGAACTGAATATCTAGCTGGTGCAGAAAGGCTTCAGCTGGAGTGAGCACCTACCCACAGGGAAATATTTCCAGCTGTTTTGCAGAGTCCCATTTCTGAAATGGTGCTGTTATTACTGGCTGCTAAGAGAGAAAAAAGGATTTCCTTAGTTCCATACAAAGCAGTTGTTTGCAAAACCCTGAAGGTTCCTGCACTAACGTTTAACTAAACCACACCCAAATCTGCGTGACTTCACCTGTTCATAATCAGCTTTTCCTCATTGTTGTAATGCAACATTCAAGCTAAGTGCAAGGTCCCGCACCTGGGTCAGGGCAATTCCAAACACAAATATAGGTTGGGAGAGGAATGACTCCTAGAGCAGTCTCAAGAAGGACTTGGGGGGTGTCAGTTGATGATAAACTCAACAGGTGCCAGCAATGTGCACTTGCAGCCTAAAAGGCCAAACGTGTCCTGGGCTACATCAAAAGCAGTGTGACCAGCAGGACAAGGGAGGTGATTCTGTCCCTCTACTCTGATCTCATGAGACCCCACCTTAAGTACTGTGTCCAGTTCTGATGCCCTTAGAACAGAAAAGACATTGCTGGAGTGGGTCCAGAGGAGGGCCACAAAAAAGATAACATGGCTGAAGCACCTCCCTTACAGGGACAGGCTGAGAGAGCTGAGGTTGTTCATCCTGGAGAAGGATCCAGGTAGAAGTTGTAGCAGCCTTCCAGTAGCTTAAAAGGGCCTACAAGAAAGCTGGGAAGAGACTTGTAGTGATAGAATGAGAGGGAATGGATTGAAGTTTGAGGAGAGACTTAGACTGGAGATTAGGAAGAAGTTCTTTACAGTGAGGGTGGTGAGACACTGAACAGGTTGCCCAGGGAGGTCATGGATGCCCCCTTCCTGGACGTGTTCATGGCCAGGTTGGATTAAGCCTTGTGCGACCTGGTCTAGTGGAAGGTGTCCACCTTCCCCCATGCCAGGGGGGTTGGACCTAGATGATCTTTAAGGTCTCTTCCAACCCAAACCATTCTATGAATTCATATACATATCACCTTTATTACTTCTCTTAAGTTTTTCTAGTGACTTACAGAACAAAGAAGTCCACAGGAAATCAATTCACACTCCTTCCCAATCAGTGAAGGCAGAATTGCCACACCACACTGGATGATTTTTCTCATTTATATTAAATGACCACCCTTCACTGCACAGTGTTTTATTACATTACTCCTATAGCTAATGTATGACAATGTCCTTGTTATTTGAATTTTTTTTCCTGTTTTACATATTATACCTTTAACTCCTTGTCTACCTCTCATACAAGCACTTTAAAATGTGCATACAACTCTTGAAAGAAAATGGAAATGCTTCACAGAAATGCTACTGCATTCTAATAACCAAAGTGAAGAACACATCTCTTGAAATATTAAAGTAATTGAGCAGAGAACATAAAACTTACTTCACTGAACATTTAAGAATGGCACTCAAAAAGAATGTTGGCCATTCCAAAGATTTCAGAGAAGGAAGATAGCCCAGAAAGAAGAGTCTAAGCAGGGGCAGAGTCTGAGGAAACAGAAGTAATTAATACTAGGAAGATGTGGAGATCTTCTCCAGGGGAAAAAAAACAAACAAACAAACAAACAAAAAAAAAACAACAAAAAAAAAAAAAACCACCCACCCACTCTCATTCGCTGTTGTGCTCCAAAGAAGCCAATTCAATTCCTGCATTTCATAATGAAGTGTTTAGCTGTTGGCTGGGCTTCAGCACATTTCCTGTGCTCAGCAAGCAGGATATGGCTCATAGGTTAGGAGCCACTGCTTTTAATCTGAGGTTTTATTTTATTTTCAAGATAAGTGGCTGGAGCAAAAGTAGACTATTAACAGTTTAAGTATGCATGTTAAAGAATCACTGTTATTAATATACAGAACAACACATTCCCAATATCACTACTATGTTGACACTTTATTAAGGAAGCAGAAATGACCAAGTGGCCAATATCCAGGTTTCTAAAGAAAAGGACAAGAGCGGTGTCACAGAGTTGTGGCACCCTCCTCACAGTTTCATTGCAGATCAGAATGAAAAAGAAACTGTACAGTCTCTCTGGGCAGTGTAGCAAAGAGGGCAGTGATAACACCTTTACCTATCAAGCCCACCACCACTGCCCATCAGCACAGGAATTACTGATAATCACATTTGAGGGAGAAATAAAAGCATTGTCAAGTAATCCTTAAGTTCCCGGGGGGGAACTGGCAAAGGAGAAAAAGAGTGTTTCTTCACAAGATGTAACACCACTGTCTAAAACACTGCATCTCATTCTTGGATGCAGATCACAAACCTTTACTTCAGTCTTGCGAGGCTTCAGTGGATTACAGCTTCTGGTATCCTTTACGGCAAGGGCAGCCAGCAGAAATCCTGCTGAGGCCATAAAAATCATACCACCCTATGCTCATTACCAGCATTTGTAACACTTCAAACCTTCAGGTGGAAGCCATGCACAGTTCCAACTGAGGGGCTAATTCAAGAACAGTAACACAGTTAAGACTTGTTAGAACCATTCAAGACACCTGAAACACAATCAGGAAGACCAGACAGAGCTGTTAACTCACAGAACAAAGCCGCACTAAAGGTTTCCTCATCATCTCTCTGCCAGACACCCTCAGTCCCAACCTGTCACACACCTGTCATAGGCATGATGGCCTTGCCACCATCAACACACAACTACTTCATTGTTGTTTGCTTTCAGCAACTCGGTCATTGCAAAGGAATGCTACACAGCCACATAAGGCCTGCCCAAATGTACCACAGCAGCACCTAGGCTTGTAATGCCTAGGTGTAGATCTAGGCTGTACATCCAACAGCCTACCTGTTATTCCAACTTTCTGCATGGTTCTTCTCCTGAGTGGTAATATGTGGTTCTTTATGGCTGAGATTTAATCCTATTCTCAATTTTAAAGCACCAAGAAAAAAAAAAGCTTCTTTTAATTCTTTTAATTTAGACTTTTTTTAGGATCTGTGAAAGCTTCCAGGCTGAAACACCTCAGTCACATGTATGTTATTTTCACAGGCACACTTCAGAAAACACATTTCCTTTTAAACAGTTCTCACTCCCTTTCTGTCCTTTAAATTTTCCTGCATGGCTTTCAAAATATTGAGTTGACAGTTGTGCACTGGACAAAAATTCAAATACCAAAAATAAATACAGCAAGAGATATAAAAAAAAAAAAGTGCTTGAGTTTGCATCTGAAACAGGGAAAGATTAAAAGGAGGTGCTAAATGGGAGAAGAAATACTGCTTATCATCTCTGTAGAAGGAATTCCAGCACACATCACTGTTCTGAAAATCCTTAAATGGTCTCACTACAGTAAGATATTATTGGGGGGGGGATATTTTTCCAGCATTCCCCATAGTGTAGCTAATTTAAGTACAGGAAGTGCAGGGATACTCACTTCATGAAGGACAAGCCAAAAATATGTAAGTGATGTTTCACATCTATTTGCATAGCTAATGTGTTAATAGCTTTTAAATCATGTTAAGCCTACTGATGTCACATGAACCCATTCAACAAACTCGTGAGAAATGGTTGCTGCTTGAATCTGCTCCAGCTCATGTCAGTACAGCTGACTTAAGACTCACATGCTTAAAAAAACAAATGAGATGAAGCTAATTTAGTGCATTTTCTGTGTCTAGATACATGTAGCTCCTGTCTCAGACACTCCTGTTGTACTTTCCACAGGCTTCTCCACAGATGCAGTTGGGAAAAAAACCCCACACCATCAGAAATTACCTACAAGGTCCCTTTGAAACATTCACTTTAATAAAGCATCATTGATTGAAACTTCTATTCTCTCATTTGTCTGTATGCTTACAAAATCGTGCAATAGATGCTGGTTAGCAGATATTCCCTCTGCATTATACAGAACAGAACAGCAGCTACTATGCTGTTATATGTAAATCAGCAGCAATTAAACTGTGAAGCAACTGACATATCAAATGAAAGGCCGTTATTCACTCACTAGCCTGCTAAATTTGGGCACTTCGGCAAGGTTAGTTTCTCTTGTTTCTCCTCTGACTGTAGTTACACTGTTCCATTTTGGCTTTAGAACCATTTTTTGCATGAAAAAAATACCCATTCTTCACTTCTTGCCCTACTCCTGCCTCTTTACTGTCCTTAACTATAGATCCCCGAGTTAAGGACAAGATAAAAGTGAGTTATTTTTAGCCACAATCAGCAGTTTGCAGTATGACTTCACAAACAAGTGTATAGATAAAAAGCTAGGGGAATGGCATACTATGTGCAACAGTGGAAACAAAGATCTGGGAGAAAAGCTCCTCAGGTTGAACACCTGCCTGAAGCATAAGCCCAACACCTGAAACCACCATTAGCCAGCCAATTTAACAAAGCAGATCCACCTTCTCCCAGCAACAAATACTCATTTTCTCCCATCTCGACCTATCCTTTCTAACTAAAACTTGGTTATACTAACCTGCTTTCTTCTAACTATTAAATGCTTAAGTATTACAATCAAGTTAAAGGACTAACCAAAACACCTTTAACATACAGCTCTTCACCAGTTCTGTTACATTAAATTTTCTTCCTAAATAACCAAGCAACAGAAAGAGCTGATGAAAGAGCTACTTGTTATGTCACAAATATTTAATTCAAAATGGTTTTCTTTTGAAGTATTTAAAGAAAAAAAAACACCTCAGAGTAAACAAGCAGGACTCCAGGTGAATTTAGGAAGCAATTAAGTTGTTTCTCATGGGCCTGTATATCCCCAAGCCAGTGACTACCATCATTTAATTCTCTGAGGTGACAACATATGCATAAGCAGGATCCAGACCTCCTCACCCCTTTGTAGCTACCAGCAGCCCAGAGCAGTAGCCACCATAGTTTTTCTTCTAGTGATCACAGACTTCCTAGGTGATCTGATGCAAATCACAGAATCACTTTTTTCCTCAGTTGCCAGCAGTGTATTCTCCAACACCTAAGTCGGGACAATGTGAGTTTATCCATGAATACAGAAGCCACCCTCACCTGTTTCAGCACCTCTGCTAGCCACACAACCAACGGCCAACACCCAAGCTGTGATCCTCTTCGCATGCTGAACAGTGGCCCTTGGCGCACCACGTATCCAACTGTGTGAACTGTGGTGCGAAGCATGGAAAGTATGGCACATGGAACCACAGACAGTAAATTACCGAGGAAGAAAACACCCTGTTATCAGCCCTTCATAATGAATCCACAACGCACTGAACACGGAGAGATGCCAAAGACTCAAAGCTAACCAAAGACGCGCCGTGGTGACGCTCCCTCGAAATCCAGAGCAGAACCCCGAAACACACCTGCGGAGCCAGCAACAGACCCCGCCGAACCCCGCATCCCCCCCTCTTTTTAACAGAGCCCCGTCCCCAGTGGCATTTGAACCGTGGGATTTAAAGCCTCACAAGCCACTGGAGCAGCCCTCAGCCCGGCTGGGCGCACTCAGCCTTCGCCGGCGGCCGGGGCAGGGCAGCGAGGCCCGACCTGGCCACGGCCCCTTAGGAGGTGAAGACTCACCTCGCTTGTTCTTGGTGCCGTACTGCCGGGCTGCCGCCAGCTCCCGCTCGATCCTCGTCTCCAGGTACTCCTGCTTCTTGCTGAGCATCTCCTCCGTCTCCCGCAGGCGGGCCAGCGCCTCCTGCGGTGAGGGCCCCCCGCGGCTCTTGGAGGCGGCCGAGCTGCCCCCCTTGAAAAACTTCGAGATCTTGCTCATGGTGGCGGCGGCCCCAGCTCGGCGCTCGCCAGCAGAAGGGTCTGACCGTCCTGACCCGGCCCGCTGGAACCTCCCCGCCCGGTACACGCCGTGACGGCACTTCCTGGGCCCTCAGGTGGCGGCACCGCACCTGGCGGCAGGGCGGGCCTGGCCCGGCCCCGGGCTGCCCACCCAGAGGCGGCTCTGGGAAAGCCGAACCGCAGCTGGCCGCCGCTGGCCGCCCGTATGCCCTTCGCTAGCGCCGGAGATAGCGGTGGGAGACGTACAGCGAGCTCCGCGGGGCACCCCGCAGCGGTCCCCAGTGAGGAGGGCGCAGAGTTCCTGGGCGTGGCGGAGTGGGGACCGAGGCAGGGCCCAGCAGGCGTGCCCGCCGCGCCCGCACTCCGGAGGCGGCTACTTAGTGTCCCCACCCCACATATTCTTCCATCCTTATGCTGCAAGAAGACACATGTGAAGAGACCTGCCGGCTGGACCGGCGCTGGTCAGGGCAGAACACCCCGCACCTGGCGAGCAGCAAACAGGTGAGGCGAGCGGACTGACTCCTGCGGCAGCCACGGTGTGCGAAGGCAGGGCTGACACAGCCCCAGCCGACAGTCACGGTCTAAGGCGCTGCCAAAGGACAGGCAGGCAGCAGGATATACACGCAGGGCAGGACTGAGAAACACTAAACTCTTAATAAATGTGGCCTTTGAGGCTACAGGTGCATCTACAAAAGTGCAGGATCTGTCTGGGAAAGCTGCCTCTCTCTTCCCTCCGCCTGATGAAACCGGCCCTGTTCGGAGGGCTGATGCTGACGACAAGACATACAAAAGAACTTTTTCCGCCGGTAAAAGCAGCATGATGCACGAAGAGCACCAGCGCCGCGGATTTGGGCTGCCCGAAGTCTGAGCCGCAGCTTGCACAGACACGGACTCACGTACAGGTTCCCCTGAGTCTATTGAGAAAGCCGCGAGCCGGCAGGGTGGGCCTGGCCGCGGTCAGTACCCTCGCCCGCTGCCGCTGAGACGCCCCTCAACTCCTCCCCGGGGCGGGGATCGCCGGTACACGGTCATGGCAGCGCCGCTGCCGGCGTGCTGAGCCCTGCGGTGGCCCAGCAGCCCTTGCGCGCACTGCGTCTGGAGCTGCTCCGGTCCCGGACACGCCGCTTTTTGCCACCCGCCGAAGATGGCGGAGCTGGAGCTAGGGCAGCACTGCGGGGTACCAGATTGCCACCAGCTCGGTATGCCGGGGCGCGACGGATGTCTACCGGGGTGGCGGAGATAGGGCCTGGCCTCCCACGAGCGAGGCGGGTACGCTGGGGCCGGGGGTGGTACCTAGGGCGGGACGTCGCGGCGACAGCCACGGTGAGGGGGCTGGAGGGAGGTGTGTGCCCCTCAGGGTGTCCGTGTTGCTGAGACCCTGCTCGATCCCTTGCAACGACAGGCCCTGGCATCTGTGTGGTTAATCCCCTGCTTTGCCAACTGTTACTAGCCTGGTTTTCCATAAAATCATAGAATTGTTTTGGTTGGAAAAGATCTTTCAGGTCATCGAGTCAAACCATTCTCTTAACTCTACTTCAGCCTTGCTTCCCTGCACTAATAAAAATTGAACTTTTCAGAGAGAGGCAGCAACAACACTTGTGTTGAAAGGTTTCAGATGAGACCACTCGTCTTACAGATGATATGTAAGATCTTCATGACCTGAGCTTTGTAGTCCAGTTGAGTGGTGGTTCATTAAGACCAAATCCGAAGGATGAAGAAATGGACTAATGGCCTGGAAGTGTGTGTTTGCAGCCATTGGTGATGCAGATGAGTTCAGCAGACACTGCTGTGAGAGCTGGTGCAGTAGTCGGGGGATAAGTGCAGAGACTTAAGTATGTGCAATTTAAATTACACCAGAAGGAATATGTATGGTATGAAAAATACAGAGAAGGAAACAAAACAGGACTGTCAGATCTTGCCAGATGCTGGATTTGGGGATGATTTTGGTAGGTATGGTTGCTGAATGTCCTTGTAAAGACAGCTATCCCATAATTCGGGTAAGCAGAAGTTAGTTGTGTAAAAATTAAGCTCAATACTATTAGCAAAGCAAGGATCATGTTGTCTAACTGAAAACAAATCTCTTTGTTTCAGATTTTCTCCCCTTTGTATGTGATGGCTGTTCAGGTGTCTTTTGGTAAGTTCACTGAATTGCAGAGTACCTCAGGCTGGAAGTGGCCCATAAGGATCATTGAGTTCAACTCCCTGCCCCTTGCAGTTTTACCTAAAACTAAACCATATGACTAAGAGCATTGTTTAGACACTCCTTGAATTCTCGAAGGCTTGGTGCTGTGACCATGTCCCTGAGTACCCTGTCGCAGCATCTGACTACACTCTCAGTGAAGAGCCTTTTAATAATGCCCAGTCTGAACTTCCCCTGACTCAGCTTCATTCCATTTCCTTGTGTCCTGTTGCTGGTCACCAGAGAGAGATCAGCACCTCCTCCTCCACCACCCTGCTTGAGGAGGTCGTTGTCTGAGATGAAGTCACCCTTCAGCCTTCTCCAAATTGAACAAACCAAGTGACCTTAACCACTCCTCATAAGGCTCACCCTCAAGACCTTTTACTGTCTTGGTTGGCCTCCTTAGGATACCCTGTAATACTTTGATGTCCTTCTTACGTTGAGGCACCCAAAACTGAAAACGGTACTTGAGATGGGGCCACATCACTGCAGTTGTGAGCAGTCACATCCCTTGACCAGCTTGATGCACCTCAGGACATGCTTTTGGCTGCCATGGCACACTATTTGACTCGTACTAAACTTGTCATCAACCCAGTCGTCCACATCTTTCCACGGGGCTGCTCTCCAGCCTCTCATCCCCCAAAGAGTATGTATGACCCCATCTCAGGTGGAGAATCCTGCACTTGCTCTTGTAAAGTTTCTGTGATGGTTTGGGAGTTCCCTGCCGCCCCATACAGTGAAATCCCCCAGACTAGACTCAGCTGGCTGGAAGTTAAGGACTGAAGCTGTATTTACAGCTTAGCACAATATACAAGCAGAGATATACACAATAGACAGGAATAACTATTCAGATATACAGAGATGTTAAAGGTAATACAGAAACACAATTCCCCTCCCAGAAATCAGAGTCCCCAGGAGGGGCTCCCAAACACCTTTCCATCTTCTTTCACCCCTCTATCTTATCCCAGATTCTGCCTTACGTGCAAGGCAAGTTTGGAGGATCAGCAAGGGGGGTTATAACCAGAATGAGGGGGGTTACACAGCAGAAGCCCAGAAGACACACTGACTCCCCAAAAGAGAGAGAGACTCTGTGTTATCTATGTTTGTGTCCTTGTTTTTCTACATCTCAGCAAGCCTATGAGTGCAGCAGACATCACCAGTGCTTGCTTTTCACAGCCTATAATCTAATTTTTTTCATTAAAATATCCCAGTTAGCCCAAACCAGCACAGTTTCATGTAGCTGGTGGCTCTGCAGCTCTCTAGTCTAACCAGATCTCTCTCTAAGGCCTCAAAGGAGTCCACAGCTCCTCCGAGTTTAGCACTGTTGTCAAACTTAATGTCTGTTCAATTCCTGCATCCAGATCATCTATAAAGATGTTAAAGAGCACTGGCTCTAAAACTGAACCCCAGGGAACCCCACTGGTGACTGGACACCAGCCTGATGTAACCCCATTTACTGTAACTATTTGAGCCCAAGCATCAGCCAGGTGTTCATCCAACATCATATGGACATGTCTAGCTATGTGATGGACATTTTGCCCAGAAGATACTGTGATAGGCTGTGTCAAAAGCAGAGAGAGATAAACTTAGACAGTCTAGGGGCAGATTTCACTTTTGACACATTAGAAGCCTTCCAGGGATTTCTGCTGTGGTGAAAGGTGATTAAAAAATCCTTTTAAACAAACTCGAGTTGCTTTGAGCTGAATTGTTGAGTGTGCTGATGTCCTTACTCTCTTGAAATGTCTTGTTCTCTTGGGAAATGAGTTCCAAGAGCTAAATGTTTCACTTGCTCAGGAAGGGTGTAGTCAATCCATTCAAACATGTGAAATGCATAGGTTAGAACAAATTTTGGAGAAGGTTCATGCTATAATTGAATTGTTTCTATGATTAAACTTTCAGATCACTCTTTCAGTGCCTTCACATGCAGCTTTTATTTTCCTGAAATGTTGATTGTGGTATTTTCTTCTTCTTTTGCCACAAAGCCTTCAGCACAGGAGCCGGGATGCTCATGGTTGTTCTGAGGTAATCAAGTAATACCTGACTACCTTAATATTAAAGTGCTGTGCAATTTAATTGTCTCTTTCCAGATTAGAGATGTATACATAGTGTATAAGTATGAATTGTTTAACTGAGAATGTGTCAGCCTTGGAAAAATGAATCTGCTCTTTTTCTGCCTGTCAGAAATGAATAGTCTGAGTAGAATAATTGTTCTTTTTCTAACTGAGCTAAACTTAACCAGGACAAAAGTGGGAGAGAATTGCTGGCCTGGCCTTGCCCATGGAGTGGAGAGCTAGCACAGTTCTGCTGTAAGGCTGGGGTGGTGCCTTGTATCTGTAATATCCCTGTATTGACACAAAATATTTTGTGCTAATGCCTAGGTGAATATTAGAAAAACTGCTGTGAAGCCAGATCACCACAGATCTTACCCATGCTCATATAAGGACTGCAATGAAAGGGAGCTGGTGCCAGTTCTATGTTCCTGTTGTGAAAAACATTTTTGCCTCAAGTAAGTGGAAGAGAGTGTTTCAGACATCAGTGCTTGTTCATGGCAAAGGTAGTGAAAGGTTTGCACTGTTGTTTGCAGGCACCGCCACCCATCAGACCATGAGTGTGAGAAACTGGACACCCCGAAACCTCGAATGGCTGCCACCCAGCAGCTAGTTAAAGACATTATAGGCAAGTACAGTGGGGTATGTATTCTGCAGATTTCTTCAGAAGGCTGTTTCAGCTTCTGGCCACCTTTGAGGGTTCAGCTTTGACCAAAGGCAAAAGGATGGGGGTTCCTTTTTTAGGTAACACTAAACTGACATGTCAGCATGAACACTGTTCCAGATGGAGACAAGACAGCAGTAACAGGCACCTATAGAGAAAAGTTCAAAGATCAAATAGGCCTCAGATTTCTTTCAGAATTATCTTGTTCTTGTTCTGCAAGTGCTATAAGGTAACAAATTGTGTCCAGCCATTATTATTTGCACAGTAATTTATGTGCTAATAATGCAATTGCATTGTATTTGGTGTGATGCCACTCTGTTGGGATTGTACCTACACAACCAAGATGGCAAAAAAGGGTGAGTCTGCAGTGTGAAGCTTTGCAGCTTTTTATGGAGTTCTAGGACAGGAAAGAGAATAAACAGCACTGCCTAACTGGACAGTGGGATTATATGTGGAAAGGAGGACCAGAATCTGTCACCACATGGATGCTGTGATGGCCACAGGTGTAGAACTTAGGAGTTTGTATCTATTGGGCTTTTGAGACGTGTGGCATTCACCTGCTTTTCAGTGTAAAGAGTTCTGCTGTAACTGTAACAATTCCAAATATTCCTGAACAGGAATGCCTTATATTGTAGCCTCTGGAGAACATGAAAGGGATGGGAACCTGGGAAATAGAAGGAGATCCAAGATGCTAATTCCAAGGAGGCAGTCTGAATCACCATGTTAACAAATAATATTCTTCTCAGATTCTAAAACAAACGAGGAAGCAAAAAGCAGGAAATGGAAAGGAGCAAAGAACAGTGAGACAGCAACAAAAGTGGCATTAATGAAACTGAAAATGCATGCCTGTGGGGACAAGTCCTTGCCTCAGGTCAGTCATGTTTGTTTTCAGTATCTCTCAAAGTAAATGTGAAGTTTTCTAAGTTTCTCATTCTTTGTCTAGTTCCCTCAGTTTGGTTTTTGGATTTGTCAAGCCCCCAATTATTTATACATCTCTTTCAGCCTGGTTCTCTAAAGCAGTCTCACTAGTCTTCTAAGGTGTCTGTGAGCTGGGAGCAGCCAGGTCAAATTCCTTTATAGCAGAAATGCCTTTGCCTGCCATAGGGCTGTCACCCAGCACTGTGGGGACACACAGGTGGGTACCCTTGGCAGAGTGATGACAGTGTTAGTTGTGGCTAACAGACTTTGCTGATCAGTGTAGCACAGAAGTTTATGGTCAGAGTGGCACAGGACTTTTATAACCTGAATCCATGTGGCACAGTTTTATAAAGAGCATAGCACTGAATTTTGTGGCACATCTTAGTGGAGAACAGATCTTATGAGAAGCAGCTGAGAGAACTGAGGTGGTTTAGTCTGCAGAAAAGTAGACCGAAGGGAGACCTTCTTGCTCTTTACAACTGCTCTTTGATAGTGTCTGGCTTGGACTCAGTGAGGACAGTCTGACCTGAAGAATATACCAGCCATGCTTGCTCTGTGTCTTTTGCTGAACGTCAAAAAGAAAGAAACCTGAAGAAAGGAGTCTCCCTACCTATGCTGTTCAAAATCTCTCCCTTGCAGGTTCCTCTTGAAATTTCTTAAACAAATGTTTCAGTCTAGTATTGAAGGATTGTTTAGTACATAAAAGGAGGAGAAACAGGATAAAGGATTAGCTGGCCGTGACTGGAGCGTTGGTTTGTGAAGATGGCATTTCTGGTAGTGTGAAGTTGTTCTGTTTTAACCACTTTTGCATTCTGCTTTGAGACCCTGTACTGCTGCCAAAAGCCAGCACTGCTTATTGAAGCTCACCTTTTTCTCCTCACATCAGTCACTGTCTAATAAAGCCAGGCCAGACACCTTTTCCTGTCTGTCTGTATGTAACAGTCTAGCTGTGGGACTGGTGAGATGTTCTCTTCACCTTTCTGAACTTCCTGTCCATCATATCTGTTCTGCAGCTGAAGGGAACGTGACATTGTGATCTCAGTCCTATATATTCTGCCATAAACTGGGGCTTTGCTCCTGAGGCAACAGAATGAATTTCAGTTGGCAGTTTGGGGGGGTGAAGTTTAAGATTTCACTGAAAAACTGTTAGATGTGTCTGACTGGAATGATGTATTCCTTCTGTGAATCATTTTTATTTTTTCATGTTTTCCAGACAGAAAGAATTTACTTCCAAGTATTTTTACCAAAGGGGAACAAAGAGAAAAGCAAGCCCATGTTCTTTTGCAGTAAGTGGAGTATTGGCAAAGTAGTAGATTTTGCAGCTTCCTTAGCAAGCCTTAAAAATGACAACAACAAATCAACATCTCAGGTAAATCAGTAATAATACCAAACATTTCCCAGGTTCCTGGCTTTGATTTTGGGGTTGATGCTTTGTTTTGTTTTGGTGGTTGTTTTTGATTTTTTACCCTTTTTTGTTCCCCCACCTCTTGCATCCCAGATAGGCAAATCTTAATGTTAATTTCTGTGCTATTTGTCTTCCAGAAGCTGAGATTATGCCATAGTGCCTCTGGAGCAGCCTTGCCATTTGACCACACACTAGAAACTTGGCTGTCTGATAAGGACTATCCATTGTACAATGGTGGAAATATCATTCTGGAGTATCTTGATAATGATGTTCTGCTTATAGAAGATACAGAGTCATACTTCAGTTAAACAGAAAATTACCACAAGCCAAAAAAAAACCCAAAATCAAGTACTTTTTTAGAAGTATTTAAACCAAGTTCAGTTTTCTGTTATGATCATTGGTGTGCCAGAATCTGACATCAGCTGTAAAGACACAGTGCCCAGCAATTACTCAGTTGCTTGAGTGACAGAACAACTATGTCCTGAAAAGAAAAATTAGTTATAACTAATTACAGATACTCACTTTCTACAGTAAATTACTTCTTTATTCTGATAGTTAATGTAAATAAAGTTTTATGAAAGTTTGTGTTTATTTTGGTGTAAATTAAGGGGAAAAAAGTACATATTAAAATCAATACATAATGAAATTGTAAACTTGTGTCAGTTATCTGAAGGAAAGAAACACCTTACACTACTGCAGGATCTTTTTTACATCTACAGGAACAGACTTCACTGAATTCAGAATCCAGCACTATCCATGTCCCAGATCTACATTTTCTTCTCATAATAGAATCATCTATGTTGGAAAACACCTTTTAGATTATCAGTTCCATAACTCTGCCAAGGCTGCTGTTAAACCATTTCACTCAGCACCATTTCTCTGCCTGCTTTCTGCACCTCCAGGAATGGGGATTCGACCACCTCCCTGGGGTTCCCATGGATGAGAACCCATTCAGTGAAGGATTTGCTTTTAATGTTCAACCTAAACCTCCCCTGGTGCAACTTAAGGTCATTTCCTCTCATCCTATCACTTGTTAAAGGGAGAGGAGACCAAAGCCCACTCCTACATTTCAGGTAGTTGTGTAATGACATTTGAACTAGAGCTTCCTAGAGCAAAAATAAGTTTTCACAGACTTCTTCCTTGTGTTTTTAAATCTCAGCATCACTGTGTGATTAGGTGGGAGATAAAAAGAGACCTTGAAATTATCCTTTTCTAGCTTTTGTGTAAAAAAGGAAGAAAAAGGAAGAAATAAAATTCTCTTTAATTTGCATCTCAGGCTGCTGTGGTAAGGAATATGTAATAAAGCCAACCCTCATTGTGCAACAAGTGGGTCGGGGAAGAGCCCCAAACTGAACACAGAATCACAGGTTTGGGTTGGAATTAACCTCAAAGATCAGCAAGTTCTAACCCCCATGCCATGGACAGGGAAACCTCTTCCTAGACCAGGCTGCTCAAGGTCCCATCCAACCTGGCAAGTGGAAAATGCTGCTATAGAACAGGGTTACACTCTATTTTTTTTAGCAGAAAGTCCTCACTGTCTACTTACCCTTCTGCTCCCTGTTTTTCTGCCCAGCAATTGCAGGCAAAAGAATTAACATTTGTTGTGGATAAAGACAAAATAGACTTGGGAGGCAGAAATTAAATCTTTGGGGAGATGTCAAGGGTTTCACTGGGAAGGCTGCTTTTATCAATGGCCAGCTATGGCTAAGGGCAAGCAGCTGCAAATGACAGTACAAATACAGCAAGCCACAGCTGATAAACTCCAAGAAGTGTTTTCACATTAACTTTTATCTTATTCCAGGAATGTGTCTGAGATTGTATACAGAAGCTCATTCCACTTAGTTTTCAGAAACTGAGAAGCAAAACCAAGTTAAGCTAGTCTGACCTTTTGGAAGAGGTCAAAACTCAGTCCTGATCATTGGACTCTAAGAACAAAAGCAGAAATTTTCCCAGAGCTTCAGTATCTGGCCTTAGCTAGACCTGCTCATATTTAGCTGGTTAGGCTCTAGCATATCTTCACTTAGCTCATTCATTCTTTTCTTTTCCTAAAGCATATTATCTTAGCACAGGGAAAGGTAACCAACTGGATTTGAAAAAAGAAAAGAAAAACCAACAACAAAACATTTGAAACCATTGTTAATTGGGGAGGGGAGGGGAGGGAAGGGAAGGGTTATTTTTGTTGGAAAAGACCTCTAAGATCATTGAGTCCAACCTTCAACATAACACCACCATGGCTATGTCTCGAAGTGCCACATCCACATGTTTCTTGAACACCTCCAGGGACAATCACTCCACCAGCTCCCTGGGCAGCCTGTTCCAATATCTGACCACTCTTTCACTAAATATTTTTTTTCCTAATATCCAATCTAAACCTCCCCTGGCACAATTTGAGGCCATTTCCTCTTGTTCTGCCACCTGATAATAGGGAGAAGAGACCAACCCCCACCTCACTACAACCTCTTTTCAGGTAGAAGAAAATGTTAAACTCACTTCTAATAGAGGCAAAGAAAATGCAGGCACAGTTGCTTAACTGAGGAGATGAATTTGTCACAAGACATACTTAATGACTTTACAATGCGTAGTACTTTCAGCTGAACAATTAAAATGGGTCAATATTGACCTTTGGGGTGGTTGTTTCTGGATAGCAATTTTGGAGAACTCAAGAGGTAAAAGCTTTGCAATCATTTTACAGCTGCAAATGCTCTTTGTAGCATCTCCTGGCCTTGTTTCAGCTCAAAACCTGCCTGCTATATATTTCTGATATGTGTAACAGTTTGGAAAGGTTTTATATTGGCATCAGTGTCCTGGGTCTGAGCTAGAACAGAGATGTCCACTTGGAGACCAGTGCCAAGTGGCTCCCTCAGGGGTCAGTGCTGGCACCAGTGCTGTTTGACATCTTTGTCAGTGTCATGGACAGAGGAATCAGTGCAGCCTCAGCAAGTGTGCAGGTGGCACCAAGCTGTGTGGCACAGTCGACTTGCTAGAGGGCAGGGATCCATCCAGAGGGACCTGGACAGGCTGCAGAGCTGTGCCCAGGCCAACCTCAGGACATTCAACAATGCCAAGTGTAAGGTCCTGCACCTGGGTAGGCACAATCCCAAGCACAACTCCAGGCTGGGTGGGGAATGGCTGAGAGCAGCCCTGAGGAACAGGCCCTGGGGGTCTGGGGTGATGAAAAGCTCAAGATGAGGCTGCAGTGTGAGTGCAGCCCAGACAGCAACTGTGTGCTGGGCTGCAGCAAGAGCAGTGTGGGCAGCAGGGCAAGGGAGGGGATTCTGCCCCTTTGCTCTGCTCTCCTCAGACCCCACCTGCAGTCCTGTGTGCAGTTCTGGAGCCCCCAGCACAGGAAGGACATGGAAGTGTTGGAGCCAGTCCAGAGGAGGCCACCAAGATGCTGAGAGGGCTGCAGCAGCTCTGCTGTGAGGACAGGCTGAGAGAGTTGGGGCTCTGCAGCCTGGAGAAGAGAAGGCTTCCAGGAGACCTTAGAGTAGCCTTCCAGGATCTGAAGGGGGCTACAGGAAGGCTGGGGAGGGACTATTGACAAGGTCTTGCAATGCCAGGACAAGGGGCAATGGGTTTGAAGTGGCAGAGGGGAGATTGAAAGTGGATGTTAGGAGGAAGTTGTTTGCAGTGAGGGTGGTGAGACACTGGCACAGGTTGCCCAGGGAGGTTGTGGCTGCTCCCTCCCTGGAGGTGTTCAAGGCCAGGTTGGAGGAGGCCTTGAGTGACCTGTGCTAGTGGGAGGTGTCCCTGCCTATGGCAGGGGGTTGGAACTGGATGATCCTTGAGGTCCTTTCCAACCTTACCATTCTATGATTCCATGATTCTGCTCAGAGATTTTACTCTCCAGCTCAGTCTCTTCTCAGTAACTAACTGCACTTTCTGGTGTTCATAGCCTGCTTTCACAGACAGTGGCTGCTTATAGCAGTGATAACACTGATGTTTAGTTACTAACAAGAACTGGCATGCGGAAAGGCTCCCACTAGTATTTCTTCTGTCACTGCTACATCTTGTGTGCTGTGTTGGGATGCCATAAAGTAAAAGGCAATCCTCATTACCAGTACAGGCTGGGGGATAATGGAATTGAGAGCAGCCCTGAAGAAAAGGACTTGGGGGTACTGGTAGATGAGAAATTGGACATAAGCCATCAACAGGCACTTGCAGCACAGAAGGCAAATAGCATCCTGGGCTGCATTAAAAGAACGGGGGCCAGCAGACTGAAGGAAGTGATTTTGTCACTCTGCTCTGGTGGGACCTCATATGGAGTACTGTGCCCAGCTATGGATTCCTGAACACAGGAAGGACATGGACCTGATGGAGAAGCTCCAGAGAAGGGCCATAAAAATGATCAGAGGGCTGGAGCACCTTTCCTATGAAGACAGGCTGAGAGAGTTGGGAGTTGTTCAGCCTGGAGAAGAGAAGGCTCTGGGGAGGCCCTATAGGGGCATTTCAATATCTGAAGGAAACTTACAGAAAGGCTGATGAAGGACTGTTTACAAGGGCTTGTAGAGATAGGATGAGGGGCAATGGTTTTAAACTGGGGATTTGGGTTGCACATTAGGAGGATGTTTTTCACAATGAGGGCAGTGAAATACTGGAACAGCTTGCCCAGAGACGTGGTGGAGGCCCCATCCTTGGAGACATTCAAGGTCAACCTTAATGGGACCCTGAGCAACCTGATGCAGCTGGGGATGTCCCTGCTGACTTCAAGGGGGTTGGAAAGGATAATCTTTAAGGCTCCCTTCCAACCATGCATTCTGTGATTCTACAATTTTCCATAAAAGCAGTGCAGTCCAGTACAGCTTGTACTGAGGTACGTTTAGCAACTTGCCTCCAAAAAACTGAAACAGAGCCAAAGTGCCTCTTTTAGTTGGCTGTAGGCTTTTAGTGTAAACTTGTAAAGAATGACTTACAAAATAATTAAAATAATATTATAATCTCTGCAGTTCTTTAATGACTGAATACTTAAATAAACAAACAACAAAACCACAAGCTTATATGACTATTCCTGTTTAAGAAGTGGGCAGGGGGGAACATAAGAAGGAGACAGTGAGTTGGCCTACACAGCAGCACCACTGGGAGTGGAAAACATTTATTCAGTGATGGTTTCAGGGTGTTATTTAAGGGTGAAATGGTGAGTGATCTGGAGCCTTTACATTGCTGGCTGAATGAACTGGAACAGGCTGCCCAGAGGGGTTGTGGAGTCTCCCTCTTTGGAGATAATCAAGAGCCATCTGGATGCATTCCTGGGTGATCTGCTCTGGGTGATCCTGCTCTGACAGGGGGGCTGGACCAGATGATCTTTCGAGGTCCCTTCCAGCCCCTGACATTCTATGATTCTATGATGTGGAGAAACAAAGCTACCTGTATTTGGCCTCGAACAACTGCCTAATTGTGGATCAGACTGGCATTAGGGAAACAAGGTAAGGCTGCTACTTGATGTAGACATTTTATTACCATTTTAAGCCATAAAACAAACTATGATCCATGTCCTCTTTACAGCAGATCATCATTTTACCTATGACAGTAAATGACATCCATTGTAATTTGTGAACAGAAGACAGCATGTCATTGTTTTACCCCTACTTGATAAAAGGTTATAGGGTAAAAAAAAAAACCAAAAACCAAAAACCAAAACCACAGAAAAACCAACAAAATTGGTATCAGTTAATTAAGGAAATACTTATTTTTTCTCTGCATAACTTTGATTATAATAATCTTGAAAATGCACCATTTGAACTGCAAATTGTTTTCAAAAATCTTTGTCTGAAAGCTAGGGAATTTTCTGGAAAGTGTTTAGTGTGTAGTTTAAAACACACCAGTAGTCTCCGATTACAGATTTGGCATCATTTTAATTAGCAGAGCTGCCATCAGAAGGGGCACAGGAAGCTATTTTGGAGGTGTTCAAGAGTTTTTGAGGGAAAAGATGCAAGGAAGAACCAAATCAATAAGAAACTGGCTTGTTTTACTGCTTTTAATCACTATATACCCGAACTGACAACATGCTGGTGTACTTGAAGGGGCTGTTACACACACATTCAAGTTCTTCTTCATGGTTATTCCCCACCCCCCCAACAGTGGAGCCTTCAAAGGTGCTCACTACCAGGACATTGAGGTGCTGGAGTGGGTCCACAGGAAGGGCAACAAAGCTGGTAAAGGGTTTGGAGAACAGGGCTGGTGAGGAGCTGGGGTTGTTTTGTCTGGAGGAGACTGAGAAGAGACCTTCTCACTCTACAACTCCCTGGAAAGAGACCGTAGTGAGGTCACTCTTGGGTCTCTTCTCCCTAGTAACAAGTGATAGGAGAGGAAACTGCTTCAAATTGCACCAGGCAAAGTTTAGGCTGGAGATCAGAAGCAACTTCTTCACTGAAAGGGTTCTCAACCACTGGAAAAGACTTCCCACGGAGGTGGTTTAGTCCCCATCCCTGAAGGTGTTTCAAAGAAGCCGAGCAGCACGGTTTAGCAGTGGACTCGATAGTCAGTGAATAGCCATTCACTGATGATCTGAAAGGCCTTTTCCAACCGAAACGATTCTGTGGTCCCAAAAGCATGGAAAAANATTACAGATTTGGCATCATTTTAATTAGCAGAGCTGCCATCAGAAGGGGCACAGGAAGCTATTTTGGAGGTGTTCAAGAGTTTTTGAGGGAAAAGATGCAAGGAAGAACCAAATCAATAAGAAACTGGCTTGTTTTACTGCTTTTAATCACTATATACCCGAACTGACAACATGCTGGTGTACTTGAAGGGGCTGTTACACACACATTCAAGTTCTTCTTCATGGTTATTCCCCACCCCCCCAACAGTGGAGCCTTCAAAGGTGCTCACTACCAGGACATTGAGGTGCTGGAGTGGGTCCACAGGAAGGGCAACAAAGCTGGTAAAGGGTTTGGAGAACAGGGCTGGTGAGGAGCTGGGGTTGTTTTGTCTGGAGGAGACTGAGAAGAGACCTTCTCACTCTACAACTCCCTGGAAAGAGACCGTAGTGAGGTCACTCTTGGGTCTCTTCTCCCTAGTAACAAGTGATAGGAGAGGAAACTGCTTCAAATTGCACCAGGCAAAGTTTAGGCTGGAGATCAGAAGCAACTTCTTCACTGAAAGGGTTCTCAACCACTGGAAAAGACTTCCCACGGAGGTGGTTTAGTCCCCATCCCTGAAGGTGTTTCAAAGAAGCCGAGCAGCACGGTTTAGCAGTGGACTCGATAGTCAGTGAATAGCCATTCACTGATGATCTGAAAGGCCTTTTCCAACCGAAACGATTCTGTGGTCCCAAAAGCATGGAAAAACAGCAGTCTCTTGCTCTATAGGGGCGCTTTCGTGGTACCCTCACGCTGCCAAGTCCGATTACTAAGCAGCAGCCGACATTAAAGCCCAAGCCCAGCAGTTTCAGCTCTGAGGGGGTTCGCACAGGGTTAAGCACTTCCCGCGCAGGCGCAGCGGCGGCCACAGAGGCGGGCCGGAGAGGGCGGGGTCTGGCGGCTGCTGCCCCGGCGCGGCTGCGCGCCTCGCCTGGAGCGGAGACCGCGGCGGAGCTCGCAGTGCTGGGGCGGACGGAGGTGAGCCTCTTCTTCCTACCTTAGTCGCCGTTTCGGGATGCTGTGCAGCCCCGGTGGCTGTGTGGCCCTGACATCGCCCGGGACGAAGCCGTCCCGGGCGATGTCAGGGCCACACAGCCACCAGGGCAGGAGCTGGTCTCACCCCGGCCGGGCAACATGGGCCGACCTTCAGATCTGCAATCCAAAATCTGTCCTCTGCAAGCCAAAATCTCTCCAAAACCTGGACTCCAAATCTCTCCTCTCAATGCACACCCGGAGTTTGCGGGGCACACTCGTCACGGGGCATCCAGAGAGGACAAAATTAAGCTGGAGGGCACTTATTCTAGTCAGTATAGGCGCTGGTGTTTAAGCAGAGTACTTCTTGTGGAGTTAACGTTTTGGTGAGATGTCAGTGCTGGTTTGTTTTTTTTGTTTTTTTTAATCTGCCGTTATACTGCGTGTTAGCGTAAGTACATACTGAAAAGTTAAAGGAAGAACCTTACTTAAGGTTCCACGAGTGCTACCAGTCGCCTACAGGTAACAGAGTAACTTATCTAATGCTCTTGTACCCAGTTCTGTGTCCTGACAAATTATTAAAGGCTACAATTAGTAAGGAACATTGTCAACATAATTGAAGTACCCTTGGCACTTAACCTGGCTTTTCTATCCGTCTCTGCCTGTTTGGGACCAAGTCTGGAAGAGACAACAACCAGATCAGGGTAATGGATTGTGTTAATTGCACGGCTGCTTGTTTGGTATTGAGCATCATTTATCTAATATTTGTGAATCTGCAAGCATTTACCCAGACTGTCACTCAGAGTGAATTGCTTAAGTAGGAACTGCACAGAAGGTTTCTTAGAGCTCAAAAATGAAACAGGCTTCAGACATTGTGTCATTGAATGAATTTGTGGTGAGGTGTATCAGAAATAATGACAGGTGGGCTGGCTTGTATTTCACATTGCTCGTGAAGATAGAGATGCACAGGTGGTAAGGTATCTTGTATTGCTTCCTAATAATTAAGAATATAGGAGACACTTTTAAAGGCCTGTGAGATCTCATGTTGCATTTAAACTATTTCTTTTTTGTGTTTGAGATAAAGCCCTGGAACAAAGTATGAAGGACTAAAATATAGACAGGATAGATTTTAAGATTCTAATCTTCTAATTTAAGATATTCAAAGTCATTTAAACTGTACTTAAAAATAGACCAAGCTATATGTCAGCAATTTCCTGCAGAAAATTGCAGTGAAGATTCCAGTGGTTTTAATCAAAAAAAGCTGAGAGCTGTATGCTGTCTGAGAAAGTGCTTTTGCCACACAGTTGCTTTTCAGAACCTTTATGTACTTTGAGGTCAGTGTCTAAATGTGGAATCGAGTACAAGCATGTATCTTTCAAGACTGGTGCTCTGTGCTTCTGAATGGTTTTGTGCTGTGCCCTTTTGATAAACACAAAATTGGAAAGAAACCTGGTAACTTAGACTAAGATTTGAATACTTCTCAAGCTAATGTTTGGTTTGGTTTGTTTTTTTCAGAGTAAAGGATAGAACAGAACTGCATATTCCAGCAAGGAGAAAACAGTCCAGTCCAGGAGCAGAAAATTAGAATTCGTAAAAGAAATAACCATAACCATTTTTCTGTTAATCTCTTCTTTTTTCTAGCCTGTATATCTACGAGAAGATGGCAGATCCTTGGCAAGAATGTATGGACTATGCAGTTGCTTTGGCAAGGAAGGCTGGGGAGGCAAGTATAGACTATCTGTAAATAATATTATTAATTGAGTCTAGTGTTTATATACCTTTTGAAGGAGGTTGATGTTGGATGTTATTTTGAGGAGTATCTTGTAAAAAATGTAACAGAATTGTTCAGTGATGTTCAAGCTCAGGATTGGAGTGTCTTTCATCTTTACAACTCAGTTAATTTAAGAAAACAGCATTGCACTTTCTTTTGGACTGGCATGCAAGTAAAGACTAAAGAATATCTTTTGTGTCTTGAATTTGATTGAAAAGAAAAATAAATTCTGAGCTCTGGTAAATAAAGCATATCTTTTTTTTTCCCCTTAAACTGCACTTATCTCTTTATCTCACCATCTGAAAGCTGTTTTAAACACCTCAGTCAGCTTCATACAGTGGTCTGTTGGCACAAGATGCCATATTGTGTGCTCTTCATTAAGACTGCTTTGCTTCTATAAGTCCTCCCTTTCAGTGGTGGTGCTTTGCCCATTTGTGATCTAAGATGGCTCAGAACAAGAAAGCGCTTGCACATCTTGGCAGAGCCTCAGCATAAGAGTGGTTACCAAATGTTCAGTCCTTGGTACTTGTGCTTGGTACATTTGAATGCTGTTACAGCCAGATAAAATGGCACATAAACTACTTCTGTCTCGTGGAGCTGCAGAATCTGCAAAACATTGTCCTTGCAACAGCCTCATTAAAGTCTTCCCTCAGGAGATCTTTTTAAGTCATAGTAAAATAATTCTGTGGGCTGTGAGGCATGGATTCCTGCTTAAGCTGATTCTGGTAGTTTGAAGATCATAAATGCAGGGTCTGACTCAAAATAACTGGTGTAAGATCATTTTAAGTGTTCTATTCAACTCTGATATTTAAATTTATACATCTAAAACGTGTCCCAACAAAAGAGAGTTCAGCTTTATGTACCAGTACTTTAGATAGATGCATAGATACATGCATACTTGCACAGGTAAGCCCAGACTTTTCCATTTAAATACAGATTTTTGTCACTGTTCTGTTTTTTATGTCAGTACAGAAAATTAGAGTAAAAAATATGCTCAGATTTCTGGGAAAACTAATCTTTTCCATACTTTGAATGGGGAAAGATTTATTAATCTTTTTCTTCTTGTTAACAGGTAATCTGTGGAGCACTCAAAGAAGAAATATCTGTTATGACTAAAAGTTCACCTGTAGATCTAGTGACAGAAACTGATCAAAAAGTAGAAAACTTCATTATTTCTTCAATAAAAGAAAAGTATCCTTCTCACAGGTATGGCTTCTTATAAATACAGTTTTGACAGAAGGGAAGAGGTGACTGAAAGAAGAAAATGGAAAGTTCACTATTTTGCTTGCCAGAATTTCATTGCAGTTGGCATGCAGAACAGTTACAGAATTCTTCCTTATCCTCAGTGCGTTAAAGTATTTCAGAGAAGTAGTGGGTTGAAGTTTTGCAAGACAAGGTGTCCCCATGGTTTAATGGCATGAGTTTAGCCTTGTTCAGTACTTACACTGAAAGCTGCTTCCAGTTGAGCCACTTGTAAATAACAACTTGGTTATTTGTGTTGAAAAGTCAAAGGTGGCCCCAAGATAAAGCCAGAACCCAAATATCTTGTGTGCTGCTGTTGTCTGTTGAAACTAGCATGCCTTGCTTTAACTTGCCCAAGACTTTCTTTTCCATTTTGATACAATGGCACAAGTTTAATATAGTTGCCTTAAAGTGAGCTTGCTATTTTTTTCTTGAAAGTTTTCTTACTTGAGCTGCATATGTGAAATGTAGTAAATAGGCTTAGAACTGGAACAACTGAGGTGATCCAAAATGTCAGTAACCTAAAGAAATAAGTGTAAGCATACAGACTTCTGAAGTTACCTTGAAATAACAGTTTCTGTGACACTGATGAACATTTCAGAATATTTTAGCTTCTTTTTTTGTTAGATAATTGATAGCACATGAGACATCCTTTGAATTCCTTTTTCTAAGGAATTACTCATCCATTTAACTCTTCAGCTTCTTTATGAAGATCTGCTGCCTTTTGGAAACAGGCTTGCTTTCTGAGCAGTCATCTTCACTTCCATGGTTAATCATAAAACTCCTAATCAATATTAAAGGGATCTTGTTTCCTCTCAGCAGTTCTCATTGTGCATGTTTGTGGAAGATTGCATGTGTTTGATGCATGCTTTTCAGAGCTTCAGTAATGGGCAATAAATTCAACAACATGCAAAAGGCATAGAAGGGAATTTCACCCACTCAGACTCATCCCAATAATTTTACAGGTCAAAACAAATACTTTCATGAGCAGCAGAAACTTTGAAATGTGGGTTCCTGTGGCCCTGTGCCTTGTGTATCCGTTGTATTTAGTATTGTAGTTGAGTGTGCACTCCACTGCCTTCAGGAGGAGCTCTGGTTTGTGTTTCATCCCCTGACCGTGTGTTACAAAATGATTCAAAATTAATAATTGATACTAATTTTGATGTCCAGGCAGAGATTGTTAATAACTATGAAAACTGTTTATTAACATTAAATCTCACCAGAAAACTTATATACAAGGTTCAAAACGCAGGGTTTGGAAATTTATACACACAGGGAACAGGCAAACTGGAACACTCTAAAGGTAGGCAGCATAAGCAAATATTTTTACTGGCAGAGAAGGTTTGTGCAGTCACTCACACTGCTTGCAGTTAGTTATCCTGCTTAGCCACTGCACAGACCCAGGAAGCTCCTTTCTGCTTATGGCAGAAGGCAATCAATGATCACAAGAGGCTTGAAGTATTTACTCACAAAATATTATGGGACAGTACCCAAAGCTCGTGGTGGGGCTGCTGCCGGGCTGAAAGCTGTTAGAGGCTTTGGAGTTTCCCCAGGCTCCTGGGTGCTGGAGAAAGGAGGCAGACATCTCTGAGCTGGTGCTGGCTCTCTTGGCAGCAGGCTCTCAGGTGCAGGCAGGATGCAATGCCAGGTGCAGTCTGGGCACGGTGTCAGGCTGGCTGTGCAGGCTGAGTGTGTGGAGGCATCAGAGCCTGATCCTGCTCACTGGGATCCCACCCAGCTCAGGATTAATGAGGCAGTAAGCAGGCAGGGATACAATGGCAGAGAGCACCTTTGTGCTACCTGCTCATCCCTTTATATCCATTCAGCCTGAGACTAATGTGCCTTTGGACATAGATTAGCCAATCAGGATGGCACTTTGCCAAGCTTGCCCATATTAGGTGCAGCCAGGGCTTTGGTCCCCTTTCCTGTGGCCACCACCCCCAGCACAGAAGGAGGGGGAGCAGGGCAGCACGCCTGAGCAAGCCAGGACATGTACAAGCCCACCTTGGCCTATTTAGGCCTACCACAACACTATCTTATTGTTTCCTAATGCTCTTAAAATTAAACAATTTTGAGACTAACAACTTCCTGTCAGGTTTGTGTTGAAATTAGACTGCATTTGTAATAGTTGCTTCAGCTGTCTAACCAGTTGCAGATGACCACAAGGGCTGTCTTCAGTGAAAACACAAGCTAGAAAATAGTGGTTTATAGCACAAATAAAAAGTGTAAATAGCTGTAAGTGTTCTCACAAAAAATTAATGATGTTGTTACCAGAAAAAATTCTGAAAGCTTCAGTGTTTTGAATACTAAATTACAGTAATGGGTATTAAAATGTAAAGTTTTTTTCCCCACATTTGTACTTACCTCTGACATCATAGCTTGCATCAATATTTTAGTCAGATGTGGTTGGTGCTTTCTAGATAAATTGTGTATTGCTCAGCTTTTTCCATCTGATCACTGGTGGTACAAACCCCTACATCTTGCTGTATGATTTTTACTTTGAAGGGCAGTGGTATAATTCAGACACTTTAAACCATTTCCTTGTAGCTTCATCGGAGAAGAATCTGTTGCGGCTGGAGAGGGCAGCATTTTGACAGATAACCCCACATGGATTATAGACCCTATTGATGGAACCACCAACTTTGTACACAGGTCCACCTTTAATATTTTTTTTTATGCTAGCAATTTCAATTGATTACTGTTTTTCTTTCTCCAGTTTCATTAAAGTATGGGGTTGGGTTTTTTCTATTTTTTTTTTCTTTTTTTTTACTGCCAACTTGTTAATAGTCATAAATTGTTGTTTACATTTATTGAGAGCCATCGAACAGGTTTTATAATCATTTCAGTGTTTCTGGAGATATTATAATGGTCTCACTCTGTAAGCAAGAGCAGCTGTTCCGTGAGAGACCTGTACTGTATAGCAAAGGTCAGCAGCCTTTGGCATGGCAACTAAAGGTAGGTGAGCTGATTTTAACAGTAAAGCAGCAGGCCTCAGAACAAGGATTTGCAGCTTCTTCAGAAAGGTGATAACAGCTCCAAGTGCTCATTTCTAAGAAATCTCAAATTCAAGATCTAGGGGCCACTGCCATGGGGGAAAGCAGAATATCAGCAGTCACTGCCTAGTGATGGTGAGGAGAGGGCTTTCAGTGTAATGCTGACTGCTTATTCCTTCAGTCTTCGAAGCGCTGGAGACTTTGGCCCCAATATGCTTTTCTGAGCATCATTCCAGTTTTGGAATTACTGCTGCTGTGTGCACCTAAGCTGTGAACACCTGCTGAATCCTGCTAAGTAGGTTTGTAAAGCTGTCGGAAAAGAATTCCTTCTGGATTTACACACTGAAAAGTGTCTGTTTTTTGCAGGTAGTAATTAAGGCAAACATACTGAAACTGCAATTTTTGAAGAGTAACAACTTAGAATAATCATAAAAAATTAATTGATTGATTGTCAGAAACTTAGAATCATAGAATGGTAAGGTTGGAAGGGACCTCAAGGATCATCTAGTTCCAACCCCCTGCCATAGGCAGGGACACCTCCCACTAGTACAGGTCACTCAAGGCCTCCTCCAACCTGGCCTTGAACACCTTCAGGGAGGGAGCAGCCACAACCTCCCTGGGCAACCTGTGCCAGTGTCTCACCACCCTCACTGCAAACAACTTCCTCCTAACATCCAGTCTAAATCTCCCCTCTGCCACTTCAAACCCATTGCCCCTTGTCCTGTCATTACAAGACCTTGTCAATAGTCCCTCCCCAGCCTTCCTGTAGGCCCCCTTCAGATCCTGGGAGGCTACTGTAAGGTCTCCTGGAAGCCTTCTCTTCTCCAGGCTGCAGAACCCCAACTCTCTCAGCCTGTCCTCATAGCAGAGCTGCTGCAGCCCTCTGAGCATCTTCGTGGCCTCCTCTGGACCCACTCCAACTTAGACTGAGATGTAGTCTGCCATGTCCTCTGTGCTCCGATTGCCTTCAGTCTTCCTGCTAGCAAGTAACAGCTCTAAGAGGGGTGGCAGTCCATAGGCTGAATTTTTTAGTGGGTAGGAAAGTCTCTATTTTAAATTGTAATCAGTGTATTTTGTCTGTTTTCATAGTAAATTGTGTAAGCCAGAAAATTAGTATTTCCTCTGTAGTCCAAGTTTCCTTTTGAAACATACATTGCATTTGACTGAGCATTGTTTTTCTTGAGAGGAAGTGTTGTGATAAAAGCAGTATAGTATCTCACAATAAATTAGTGAAATGTTTTGTTTTGCAGGTTTCCATTTGTGGCAGTTTCAATTGGCTTTGTTGTAAACAAAAAGGTACACTCTCTATTACTTCATATCTAATTAATCAAACCCATATGAATTCTTTGTTGCTACTTGTAACTGAGATCTGTATTTTCACAGTAAATAGGAAGAAAGGGAGTAAAAAAATCTCAAAGCTTTACTTTTTCTTGCAGATGGAGTTTGGAATTGTGTATAGTTGTATAGAAGACAAGATGTATACTGCCAGGAAAGGCAAAGGTGCATTTTGCAATGGACAAAAGCTTCAAGTATCAGGCCAGGAAGGTAAGCTGGTAAAATACTGAACTGAGTAGCTTATTACTAATGGAGTGAGGCATCAGCAGTTTTAGACTGGGATATGTTCCTGTTTTTCAGCCCATACTTTGTTTTGCAGACAGGCTTCTTTTGGCCCTGGATTGTTCAGTATTGAGAAACTGCTTTTATGTTCTCTTTGCACTTAACGTACTTCTGATCTTTGCAAAATCAAGACTCAGCCACTGAAGATTTTATTTCCTATGTCTGTCTGTTGCAGGGTTTGTTTGCTTGTTTTTAATTCTCAGTGTGGCTATAATCTCTCTGTGATTGTGCATTAGAGTCTGGAAAAAAAAAACTGCCAAGCAATTCAGCTTCAACCAGGTGTGAACCAGTGGCTTAAATCAATATCACTCGTGTGTACTTACTACCCTCTCTGAACTAAAATACACCCTTACAGGTGGGACCTCTCAGGATCTGAGGACTGTTCGAATTTTTATAGGAATTGAACTTTATTTACTAGTGGAGTTAATGTATATGCACAGTTGAACCAAATCACTGTATTTTATTTTTCCCTGCCACTTTCCATGTAAGAACAATTTGTTACACTTTAAATATATGTAATATTTCTATTAAAGTATGTTGCTTATATTCAGTCTTGTAAGAAAGCAGTGAGGTAAACTCTGCTAATAATTGTTGCTATTTAAGTCATACTGTTAGAAAAGTGAGGTTTTACTTCTTTTCCAGACATTACAAAATCCCTTTTAGTAACAGAATTGGGGTCAAATCGAGATCCGGAGACTATAAAAATAATTCTTTCTAACATGGAAAGACTTCTCAGTATTCCTATTCACGGGTAAGATACTTCCTACTTTTTATGTGTACTGATGGTGTGTTAATACNTCACCTCCCTTGCCCTGCTGGCTTTAAATATAATCTCCTGGGGAAGGGTTCTTTGGGAACTATGAATTAAATGTTTTTTGTCTGGTGGCTTCTGCAGAGAAAGTGTGTTTAACTTTGTCAAGCTGGGACATACAGAAGAGAACCCTAACAATCAATATTAAGAAGTAAGGCAGGTTTGGGTTTGTAAGGCTAAAATGTATCATATTTTTACCAGTTAAAAAAATTAAATACAATTTTGTACTTTTTTTGTCCCCCCACAGAAACAAACAAGGAGTAAAACAAGATGATTCACTTTTCTTAATTTTCCTTTCTTGTAGTAATGAAAATAATTGAATTTTTATATATATCATGTATATCAGAAAACAAAAGTAGATCTCCCTTTCCTCTTTCTACACTATGCAGTTGGGTTTTTTTAATCTGTCCAAGCAGTTGAAATTGTCCATAACCTGCTTTAATTTTGGTTATGTTTCCTGCTTCATCTCCTTCAGATAACATATTTTAGGTTAAGAAGTTGTTTTAGGATGTGTTTTCAGATAACATATCTTAGGTGAAGAAGTTGTTTTAGGATGTGTTTTCACTCTAAACCAGAATAGTTTTAAAAGTATTGCCAATGATTTGCTGTATTTAAGCCAATTCAGCAAAACTTCATTCCCAATTTTTTGTTTCCCTGCAGCGTTCCATCACTTTTTTTCTCTCTCAGTTCACTTTGTGCATGGTGCTTTTGTGTTCCCTGTGCACTGTACCCAGACAGTGTGGCTGTCTTACAAACTGTTCCATGTTAAAAAAAGGTCTGTCTCCTGCAGGATTAGAGCCGTCGGTACAGCAGCTGTCAACATGTGCCTTGTGGCAACCGGTGGAGCCGATGCCTATTATGAAATGGGAATCCACTGCTGGGACATGGCAGGGGCTGGGATCATTGTTACTGAGGCAGGTGGGGTGCTGCTGGATGTATCAGGTATGTGTGGGGGCCTGCATGAGACTCTCTTAACCTTTTAAATAGCTAATTGACAGGCTGATGTGGCAAGCTGAGAGAGGTTGTGCAGCCTGGAGAAGATAAATCTCTAAGGAGACCTTATCAAAACCTTCCAGTACTTGAAGGGAACCTACAAGAAGGCTGGAGAGGAAATGTTCACAAGAGCATATGACAAGGAGCGGTGGTTTGAAACTAGGGAAGGGTAGATTTAGATTGGGCATTAGGAAGAAGTTCTTTACTATGACAGTGGTGGAACACTGGATCAGGTTGCTCAAGGAGGTGGCGGAAGCTCCATCCCTGGAGACATTCAAAGTCAGGCTTGATGAGGCTTTGAGCAGCCTAATCTAGTCAGAGATGTCCCTGCTTAACTGCAGGTGTGGTTGGACTAGATGACCTCTAGAGGTGCCTTCCAACCCAGTGTATTCTGTAATTCTAATTGGAAGCAAATCGTGGCTGAAAGGAGAAGGCAAAGAGGTGATTCAATCATCTTTCCGAGTTGCCATCACTGAACAAAGTTCCCTTCCAATTAATAGACAGTCAGTTGTATGTTGTTAAGCTACAAGATAAACTTTACTCCCTTGGCTGTGTACCTGGAGAAGTGAAAAGACAGTAAGCGTTCACTGAAGAGAATTCAAATGTAGCTCATGTGAGATACCTGTTTGTTACATGTAGAGAGCAAGAAGGTCTCCCCTCAGCCTGCTTTTCTCCAGACTAGACAACCCAATTTCTCTCAGCTGCTCAATCACAGATCATCTGGTTCCAACTACTTGCCATGGACAGGGCCACCTCCTTCTAGACCAGGTTGCTCAAAGCCCCATCCAGCCTGCCTTTGAACACTTCCAGGCTTGGAGCCTCCACCACTGCTCTGGGCAACCTGTTCCAATATTTTACCACTCTCCTGAGGAAGAATTTCTTCCTAATGTCTGATCTCAGTCTTGCTTCTTCCCCCTCACCCTGTCACTCCATGCCATTGTGTACATGCCTTTGTGTATTTAAACTCGGTCCTAAATAGCAATGTATCATTTTAACTTGATTTCTTCAGTGCTCATTTTCTTGCCAGCTTCTAATTTTCTGCAGACAGAAGCCAGTTACTTTGCTTGCTTTGATTTCTAGGTGGACCATTTGATTTGATGTCTCGAAGAATTATTGCAGCAAGTAGTCGAGCTATAGGAGAGAGAATAGCCAAAGCACTTCAACTAATTCCTCTGAAAAGGGATGATGCAACTAACTGAACATCAAAACTACACTTCAAATGTAATTATATACTGTTGTCTCATACTCTCATGTGATTGTTCTACACCTGGAACCTGATTAAAAGATAACTAGATGGTAGTCTCAGTCCTGGTGTAACTGCTGAGTAGTGGTTTGAGATTGAACCAGCACTCTAAGTAAGCCTTTACCATTAAGTATGTTATTTAGCATCACAGTTGCATAGAGATCTATAAAAAGAAGCAAAGGCAACTGGTATTTTCAAGTTTTCTACTACACTGGAAGGCATAGCAAGACTCTTTGATGTATAGATAAATACAAATCTACTCCTCTAAGTGATAAAACAAAATTCACTGTCTTAACAAGCCCTCACCACATCTGATCTTGAACCCAAAAAGATGGAGACATGAATGTTCATCCAGTCTGTCTCATTTGTGACCTTCAGTGTCATCAGTGTATCCCATTTCCTTACCTTGTTTTCTTAGAGGTGCTTGGCACATTTCCAAACTTTTTTTTCCAGTTGCTTGTAGTTTTGACTCTAATTTAAAGGCTTTGTTTCTTAGCTGTCTTTGGTTTTGTAGTCATCATTCTTGTGGTGGATAAACATAGTCTATTTTGTGGCCAGTATACTTGCAGATTCATTACGGTTGCAAACATTTGATAGTTGATAGTTTTGATGCCAGGAAACTGAGTGCGTCTTTGCAGAACCAAGTTCTGAGCACACCTTCCATCACCAAATGCACTTCCTTTAAATTAATATGAACCATGACTTGCATGAATTGGCTGATACCAGGCCCTCTGTCTTATTCCTGGCAGTTAGAATTCCTGTTAGTTTTGCTTCTCCGTGGTTGTGTGTTTCAAAGTTCAAGGAATCTTTAAAATCCAACAGAACTGGTGTAAAAGTAAGCCCACAGTTCAGATTTGTTTATATCATCATCTATAAGTTGTGACAGCAGTGACCAGCCAGGTTTCTGTTGTGTTGTAGAGTGCACAGGTACAAAAGAAGACACACATCTAAACCTAAAGGCTTTATAGATCTAACAGATATTTGTAAGCTCATTCTTGGTGACACCTGTTCTGAACTTTGAAAAGTCTTCTGGTTCCTTTTGAATTTTTCTGTCTATGAGTGCACTGTTCACATAATTAATGCACTTTAAAAAACCCAAGATTTCACTTGGATCAGGTTTTTTGACTAATTTTTCCATGTCTAAAGTTTGTGAAAGGAAGTGTTCTCTAGTGGTCCAGTCAAGACTTCTTTGCAAAACCTGACTTCTTGTACGGCTGTACCACTGGTTTTATTTTGGAAAATGGTATTTTCTGTCCTGAAGTTTCAACAGATCTCACAACATTCAGTCCTTCCTATGGGTTGATTTTTTGCAGAAGTATTTAATGTGAACTTGTATCTAATGGCAGATGGTTAATGTTAATGAGATCAGCCTGCTTCTCTTCAAGATCTTGTCAAAAAGCCAGGCTTGCATTAATGTAACTTTTAAAATTCCCATTGACAAGGATATAAACTTCTGGAGTATTTAAACAGTAGCTTGATCAAGTTACTATAAATTATGTGAGATAATCACAATTTCTTGAGAAGTGTCTGCTGTATCATTTCTGTGGCTTTTCTATAACTAATTCTGTGTGATTTTTTAAAAACTGATTTATTTGTGAAATGAAGGTGTCTAAAAAGACGTGAAATGAGAGAACACATTTGAAATAAATATGCTTTAGCAGCAGGTGGCTTCAGATGCGCTTCCTTTCTTAACATACTTCAAGAGTACAGACCTGGGTCCCAGCAGGTTGCACTTGTGGGCTTCAGACTGTCTCCCAATTGAACACTTCTCTACTTGGCCTCTGATGTAGATAATAAACTATTTAGAGCAGTTTCGGTTGGAAGGGACCTTAAAGATCATCTAGTTCAAATTTGTCTTCCAGGCAGGGATCTGGAACCTGCCCTGCCCTAATGCCATGGCCAGGGATACCTCCCCCTAGACCCAGCTGCACAAGGCCCTGACCAGCCTGGGTTGAACACTTCCGGGCTTGGAACTTCCACAGCTTCCCTAAGCAATCTGTTTGAGTGCCTCACCGCCTTCATGGGGAAGAATTTCTTGCCAGTGTCTAATTTCAATTGACTTTCTTCCAGTTTGAAGCCATTGGCCATTCTGTCACTTCATGCCTTTGCAAGAAGTCCCTCTTCAACTGTCAGTGAACAACATGACTTCAGCTGGCAAATTTTACTATGCTTTGGTGTGAATCTCAACTCAAACTTAGAAATGGAAGAGGGAGAAGATCAAGCAGACCTGCTCAGCAACTGGAGCAAGTGAACAGTTCCAAGAAATACTACTGGAAATTCAAGGACTGTAGAGGCAGGTTAGCCAGTCCCTCCTCATCTCTGCTTTGAAAATGTGACTGATTGGCCAATGTTTTCTCTATAGGTACTACAGAGCCAGCTGCTCTTCTTAGCAAAGGTCTTCACTTCATGCTTTTTTAGCCTGAGACTGAAGCAATCAGTACTACAGAAACATAATGCTGAATTTTAGCACCAATACTTGTGAAAAAGTAGCCTTAGTCTGTCATCTTGGCTGTCATCAGATTATTACTTGTTGATAACTCCTTGTCATTTTCTATGACAAGCCACAAACCTGTGCTCCTTCAAAGCAGGGTGTTCCAGTAGATTCAATCCTTTAGAGCTTCTCCCAGCATGCAATATTGCCAAATCCATAGAAGGCTTCATGCTCTAGTCCTGCCATGTTAAGCAGCCCTGGAGAAAATCCCTCCCTGTCTCCCCAGCAATGATAGACTGTTCTTCACAATACCTGTGACCCAAAGCCATGGCTTTAATTCTGTGTAGTCATTCCTAGACATTCTGACTAGATTAAAAAATGACAAGCTGTGACTTTAGCATAATGCAATTTAAACAAGGGATCTCTTTTCCTGAGCTTTCCCATCCTCTCAAAGCCAGCTGCTAATTTGGTTCTTCATTACCTGTGAGTGAGGTAATCGTTCCACAAGTCTGATCCTGTTGCTGCAGTGCTGACAGGCAACTTTCCAACAGCACATTGTTTTTGGACCTCAGCAGTTGGCACAGCTTTCACTGTTTGCACAAACTCCAGGCATCAGAAGGATATTGTCCCTGCTGTGACACCTCAAGAGTCTGCCACAACCAGTCAGCCAGATCTCCTGGATAACATAATCCATTTGATCTCTGGATTACTGCTTGCAGTGCACCAAAAGTGACAGTGAATGTGGTCTGTCACACCACTCTGGTTTGTACAATCTTCACACAAAGATCCACAGCTGCTCAAAGATCAGAAAGAACTTCTGAAATATCCACAGCTGCTCAAAGATCAGAAAGAACTTCTGAAATGTCCTCTGTGTCCACTACCCTGTCTATCTGCTACAACAACAGGGCAAACAAAATCCGATGCCCTTCAAAGCTGTGTGCAAGATCCAGAACAAACTGTGCTCTGGCTGAGAGCATGCCATGGATTAAAGAGCTGCAAACTCTTGCCTCTTTGAGGAGGGTGGGTTGCATCTCCCACAGTAAAGCAGAAATGATTCCCCTAGCACAGTTCAAGCTAGTAAGTTACTAAAAATAATGATGTGTGTGCATCCTGCTCCAGAAGCTTATGCCCTGTGTCGATGACTGCTACAATAGCTTGAGTTTATACATCATGTGTTGTACCTGCTCTTGGTTTGCATAGTAGCAGTGATGGTTTTCATACTGAGATGATTCTCTGTACAGGAGCGGTGCAGTGGAAGGTAAGGTTTCTGTTTTATTTTGTCCTCAGCTCAGTAATGACCACAACGATGCACAGCAGGTAATTCAGAGGAAGAGGTGCTACCACACATACTAGTTTCATAGGAGCTCTTCCTCAGCTTTTTGTGTTCAGTCTCCATCTCCTGCTGTCCCATGGAAAAGTGGTTCTTGTACTGCTGACTTTGCCAGTCCGGGATGAGATGAGGCAGATCCTCGCACCTCGCTGTGCTGGGCGAGCACTAGATGGCAGCCGGAGCTAGGGAAACGCCGTGAGACCCAGGGTTCCTTTCTTGAAGACGCGATTCTCTTTGCCAATATTCCCTCTGCGCTCTGTAATTAGCGTTCGGTATAGCTAAGAGCACATCTGAGAGTTATTTGAAAGAATTTTATCACAGATTTTTGAGGACTTGGGCTCTGTGTTTCTATGGCTTGACAAGAAGGAGGAGACCTTAGAGTAGCCTTCCAGTATCTGAAAGGGGCCTACTCCTAGGAAGGCTGGGGAGGGACTATTTACAAGGTCTTGTAATGACAGGACGAGGGGAAATGGGTTTAAACTGGCAGAGGGGAGATTGAAACTGGATGTTAGGAGGAAGTTCTTTCCAGTGAGGGTGGTGAGACACTGGAACAGGTCGCCCAGGGAGGTTGTGGAGCACAGAAGCACCCAATGTGATCTTTGATCACGTTCGGTGCTTCTGCACTCTACAACCTCCCTGGAGGTCTTCTGTGCTCCACAATCTCCCTGGAGATGTTCTAGGTCAGGTTGGACAAGGCCTTGTGTGACCTATACTAGTGGGAGGTGTCCCTGCCTATGGCAGGGGGTTGGAACTAGATGATCCTTGAGGTCCCTTCCAACCTTACCATCCTATGATTCTATAAGAAATTTGAAGCGGGGCGGTGTCAGCAGCATTAACATTTCCTCCTTTGCAACTGCTGAAGATTGTGGTATCCCAAGAGCATGAATCTGAATTCTAAATTAAGATAAAAGCCAGGCAGATGACATTTAAAGCTGTAGTTATTGCCCCTAGATTTTTGCTCTCATAAATTAGGGTATAGCTTTTAGAAGCCTCTTTTTAAACCTAGCAGATAATCTGGGCAAGCATGCAGCAATCTGTACACAGTAGCAGCTCTTTACGGTCTTTGAGATCAAACTGGTTTTATTTTCCAATATTTTACCTCCAAACTTCTTGTCATGATATAAAGGAACTTTGCCAGCTGTCTACATTGTCCCTGTGCCACATAGGTTCTGAAAAATTCCCTGTTCATCATGAATGAGTGAATCATCCCCACATCTCATTATTTCATGGGTTTGTGTGCCACATCCCATAAAAAGTTTCTCTATATTTGTCACCTAATCCTTCTTGTCATGCATCCGGAGATGCCCTGCCTGAGCACACTGCCAAGCCCATCTGCACAGGCTGTTGGGCAGGCCCTGAAGTACTCTGCTTCCTAATAATGAGTTGCAAAAGGAGAGGTATGTCCCAAAGTGTCCACAATGAGCTTTCAGTGCACGTAGGGGTGGCTTGCAATGAGCACGTTCATAAAACCACAGAATGGTTTGGGTTGGGAGGGACCTTAAATATCATCTAGTTCCAACCCCTGTGCCATGGGCAAGGTCACCTTGCACTACATCAGTTTGCTCAAGGCCCTGTCCAACCTGGCCATGAACACTTCCACAGAGGGGGCATCCATGACCTCTCTGGGCAACCTGCTCCAGTGTCCCACCACCCTCACTGGAAAGAATTTCTTCCTAATACCCAGTCTAAACCTTCCCTCTTCCAGCTTAAAGCCATTCCCCCACATCCCATCACTACAAGCCTTTGGAAGAAGTTCCTCCCCAGATTACTGTGATATGGATCAACATGACACAACTCTCCTCTACTCTGACTCCTCTGTGGCATTGCACAACAGGTACACTCTCCTCAGTTGAAAATTGCCCTTTGGACATGAGAAAAGCTCCAAATGCTTTTTCTGGCAGTGGGGACCTTGGCTGAGGACAAATAGCGGCAGAAAGAATTCCAACTGAGATCTATTGACTTGTGGAGTACATGGGATGTGTGATCTTGGGGAAGGTCAGAGAGGGACTGGCCAGAGAAGGCCAACAGCAGCAGGTAGCTGCAAAAGGGAGAAGAGCTTCCAGTTTGGGACTGGCTCGTATTAGTACCTACAGGGAATTCGTCTAGCTTAGAAAGGTCATTCTTTTCCAGCTTTCACAAGGAACAGGCAGGATAACATCTATCTATAATTTTGTTTAACATTGTATAGCTTTTGCAGGATAAAATTATTAATTCAGGTCTATGACTTCATCAGGATGTCTTTATTGTTAATGCAGAAGCCTCCACGTTACTGGATGTTTGCATTGGTCTCTTGAAGGCAAACAGCTAAAAAACACTTGTTATTTTAACCTCACTTCTGAAAGCTAAAAATAATCTAAACTCCCTTTATTTCTGCTTCATTATACTTGAAATTGTGATTACAGTTCTGAACGGTCCTCCAGCAAAACACATTTAAAAGAGAGCAATGGTTAATGTTATTAGGAATTCCCATTTCAATATTTATCCAGGTGTAATTAGCAATGTATTAGTCATGTAAAAGTAAATCACATCCCACTTCAGCTGTGCACCTTGTTCGGCTCTCTGTGCTGAAATGGAATTCACAGTGATAAGCTGTCATTGCAGGGGGAGGTTAAAAGCTTTTACTTCTGGAGGCACTTAGATCTTAATAGCAGTTTCCACTGAAAGGAAGTGCAAACCCAGACGTAATGATTCCCATCAACAGTCATTTGTGTATCTGGCACTGAAAAACACTGCTATTCAATCAGCCAACTCAATTAAGACACAAAATATGTTTTCCACTAGCACACACCCTGGTTAATTTCTCCTACCTTTTATTTAAATATAATGGAAAATCAATTACTAGTAGGACTCTATTCAGAAATATTTCTTTCTCCCCACTGTCAAGGATTAGGGTTGGCCAGGCCACTAAGCTAGTGACAGATGCTCTCTGTGAAGCCTTCTGCCTTCCCCAATGGAGAGACTGATGGATTGGGAAACAAAACTAAAGCAGCTTTAATGAATANCTTGGTCTGCAGCCCAACCCTTGATGCTAACTTTTCCTTCATTTTCTCACTGCTAGCAGGAGCCACTCTCTGTGCAAACCTGCCCTGAGCTGCACAAAGTGCTGGCAGAGCGCAGAGACTGAGCTGGGAAGTCACAGCACTGACCAGAATCAGTTCTGCTCTAGCTCAGACCAGAACACCTCTGTGTACCTGCCAATTGCTAAGCCTAATGCTTGACATGTTAGGAAATGCCAGCACAGCTGTATGCTCAGCTTAGTTCCTCTAGTGCAGCAGGCTCTGTTACTAGTGTTTCATTCTTTTCCCTGAAGTTTTCATTGCAATCTTCAGTGCACCTCAGCTGAAGCCACATTGATTACATCTCCTTGTGAATCCACAATAGAGAGCTGATTGCATAGTTTCCCTTGTGATAAATATGGAGAGCTGGATCTGTGGGGTAATGCATGTGGAGACCTGCACGCTTAGATTTCAACATGCTGCAGATTGCTTCATCACCTTCTCTGTCCATGGCCATCACTGCTGGGTAGCTGATACCAGCTGGGATGCTCCCACCACTGGATTTGAAGAGGACACAGCCCTGTTGCATTCTGTCAGTACCTCCTTGGTGTCATGTTCTCACCTTCACTCCTGAGAGACAGATGCTATAGATAAGTTTGGTAATTATATTGTTCCTGAAAATCTGGAAGCCATGACAGACCTCTTTTCTTGGAATGGAACAGAAATAGGGAACAGGAGCTAACACTCCTGTAACTTGTTACAGAGCATTCAATGTGACCTTGGCAATTGTGTGGAGATGTCAGAAGGATTTTTCTCCAGAAATGCAATTAATACTAACCCCAGTTACTTCTAGATCCACACGTTGCTATGCTCCAGAAAGATCTGTACCTATGCAGAGCCCTGTGGTTCTGATGTAATCCAGAACAAAGCTTTTGGAGAGCACTCTCTGCAGAAAAGATGCTTGCATCTATTAAAGCAAAACAGCTAGGAGAAAAGAAATCATTCTGTTTTCCCAAAAATGTTTCCTGTGCAACATGCTCTATGCCAACATACTCTGGTGGGTGGATTGGCCTAGAGGATCTCCAGAGGTCTCTGCCAATCCTTGCCATTCCATGGTTCAAAACTATTACATTGATCTAACCTTCACAAGAAAAGGCACCATCTGCACAGAAGATGGAATGGAAGAAAGCAGAGAGACTCAGTTATGATTTATAATGTAGAGACTAATGGTTTGCCAAAGGTGGCATCAGTTACATACAAACCCCCAGAACCAAATTACAGCTGTTGAGATAATGTAAAAACCAAATAAAACAAAATAATTGAGGTATTCAAATACATTAATAACACTGTTTGGATTACAGAGGGAAGACCCAAAGACTGTGGGCAAATTAGTAACAGTCCTTCCTGCAGCCTAAGTTGCCTTGGAGACAATTATTATCCATCACATAGCAAATTTTCTGCTGTTGTCTGAACACACTCATAAAGATCTCCTTCNCAGGGGGTTGGAACTAGCTGATCCTTGAGGTCCCTTCCAATCTTACCATTCTATGATTCTATGATTCTATGACTATCTTCCAAACTCTGTGAGATGACAGGTGGAGGCAGTGTCTTGGATGTGTGACTCTTCCCTTACAGTCTGTGACAAATTGTCCCTAGCATTTCCAAACTCAGTACAGAAACTGGCAGTCCACTCCCACCCTGCCTGTTGTAACATCTTCTGTCGATGACATCAAAGACAACGTGAACTTAATGAACCCGGATGGAAAGACCATCAAAGGCAAGATGCACTTAGTCTTGAAAAGGGCATGTCTTATGCTGGCAGAGATCTTGCAAGCTAATGGTAAGAGAAGACATTTTGCAATAGTTTTCCACTACAGGGAAGATGTTTCATTAAAGTGAAGCTTCCTGGCACAGAGTCCACTTGGTTTGATTTCATTTCAGCTCTTAGCTCACTGGCTTTTCAAAGCAGGCACATACACAGCAGGTATGTAGGTGGGCCTGAAGAGACATACAGCAGGTCCTTTGTCATGTTAAACCAGAGAGGAGCTGATGCAATTGGAGCTAATTAGTAGGGAAGGAAACTTCGAAGGGCACTGTAACTCCATCGATTTCAGGGTGAAACTCTAAGTCACATATTCATCAGCCACAGAAATGACTTCTGGTAGCATTATCAGAAAATACATTGCTCTGCCAAAATCTATATCCACCTATGCTAGACGTATTTATTACCTACCCAATGTCCACACATCTCAAAACAAAACTGCTTTGGACAAGCTAAATTTCATGTCTAAATTCCTGGTGAGGAAGTTTAAAATTTTAACTTGTTTAATACTGACTTAATTCATACCCACCAATATGCTTTTTTTCATGACTTGTTTTCCTGCCTTTTTTCATGACAGGCTAAGAGACCTGGTGCCAAATGTTTTCAGCTTGACACCACCTAAAGGCTTTTCATCACTGATCCTCCACTTTTTTTTTTTTAGCAGTGACTAACCAATGGCATATGGGAGAGGAGCAGACAGCACTGGATCCTTTTTCCCCAGCATTTGTGGGGACAGGTTTTCAGATCATCTGCTGCTGCTTTGGCTGCAGCTGGCCTTGTGAGTAGCTGTGTGCTTGGCAGCCTGACCTTGCAGCACCACAGATCTGAATTTGGTGAGACACTGGAAC
>WBNM01023061.1:18908-49850 GCA_013399055.1 Ramphastos sulfuratus | reverse complement strand
TGAGGGTACACTCAATCCCCTCAATTAGCTAAAGAGGTGACTCTTGGTATATGACTATGTAAAATGAGAATTGGACCTGCAGGATGTGTTCTGCAATATGGTCAGACTATTCAAAAAGGAAACATCACAGCTCCAAAAAAACTAACATGAAATTAAGGATAACTCATAAATCTCTAATCCACAGATACAGGGATATCCTAGTGAAAAATAAAAAATGGATCAGAAATCCAAGACAGATCCTGCCCATGTAGCCCATAAACGCAGTGCCTGAGATCTACAATGAGTACCAGATGCTCCTGATAGGTGATGCCTACAACAAAGACATGCTGAACCCATCCAGCCCAAGCAAAATGCCTTGTAGATTAAATTTGTATTAGCTGGAGCCTGTAGATTGCTTTAGCAAGAAAAATTGAGCCTGAGTGTTAAGACGATCTGGATCAAAAAAATCCACATTAGGTTTCCTCCTTAAAGAGAGCTGAGCACATTTTGGCTCTGGTTTTTGTAATGGTTTTAGAAAGAAAGTGTTTGGAAACAGATGCAGTATGTTTCTTTATATTAAATCCAGGCTGTGAAATAAAACTATGTTTTCTGACTGCACAGAACAGTCAGAAGACTCCTGGAACAAAATCCTTCCTAAATCTCATGCATGTTTTAAGGAAGGCTCTTGAAACATTAATAAGTGGCAAGCGGATGGCACATTCTGACACATGCTGGGAAATACGCACAGATAAAATGCAGGATGGATGGTGATGTTTAGAAAGCAAACAAGATCTGGGCTTCCACTTTGAATATCATAAGGTACAGACCACAGTGTATTGCTTTAATGGAGGCTATTCTAGCATAAAATGAAATACACATCTGAAGCAATCTCTGCAGTCTTGGTTTAGGACACTGGGGAGAGTAATATAAAATGACTTCAGGGTGGAGCACAGGTTGCTGGAGGGGCACCCTCTGCTGTAACCTATGTTATTTTTGTAGTTAAAGAGAAGGGGAAAGTGTTGTTTGACAGGAAATCCTATTAAGCAGGTACATATGGGCAGTGCCTTTGCCAGGGGCCATTAACCCCTGAGCAGAGAGCTTGTGTAGCCCTACATGCCACACAAGTCTCATTAGCTGGTGTGCTGGTAGTGCAAGTAGTGCCTGAGCATGCTGCTGGTTGTTTGCGGAGGAGTCAAATGTTCTGTCTTCTTGGCTGCTCTGAATATGCACCACTCCAGGGCTTGCATTGCTCCTGATGAAGGTGTGTTTAAGTATCATTGTGCTCCTGCTTCATCAGCAGAGGGTCTGGCCTTGTTCTTCTGTCCCAGGGTCATAGAATCATAGAATCGTTTAGGTTGGAAGTGACGTCAAAGATCATCCAGTTCCAACCCCCTGCCATAGGCAGGGACACCTCCTACTAGAACAGGTTGCTCAAGACCTTGTCCAAGCCTTGCCTTGAACACCTCCAGGGAGGGAGCAGTCACAACCTCCCTGGGTAACCTGTGCCAGTGCCTCACCACCCTCACTGCAAAGAACTTCTTCCAAACATCTAGTTGAAATCTCCTCTGCCAGTTTAAACCCATTATCCCTCCTCCTCTCATCGTGCTGTTGAGGCTGGGGGCTGTGGCTGTGAAATGGCACCAGCTTTCCTGTCCTCTGGCCCTTCTCTCCTTTACCTCCTTCATGCTCTTCTTTGGAATGTGTGATCTTGCCCCATTTTGTGCCACAACTAAATCACTTTGAGTAGAGCAAGTGGAAGAAAGAAGGGGGAGCACCTGGAGGCACCACCCTGGATCAGATTGCCAACAGCATCCTGATGAGGTAGCTGACCTCCTAGCAGATCTGAAAATCCCACTCTGAGAGATGGGCAGTAGTGGGTGTGCAGTGCCCTCCTAGCCTGCAGCAGTGCCTTGCTGCCTCTAGCTAGCAACTAGTCAACGTTAAGTACATTTTTCCCTTATCTGTGGACCCTCAGATTTCTAATGAGATGTACATCATGTACTGTGTGTACAAAGTCTTGCTGCTGGACAATCCAGATTGCTGTTCTCGTGCAGAGAAAACAAACCCCATCAGTAGCTGCACTCCCCTAGGCTGCTGAGCACCCTGTGCAACATTTTACACTCCTAGCCGAGTTAAAAATAGTTCTTGTTGTCAAAATACCTCTTGGTAGTGAAAAATGTCCTTAGGAGATTTTGTTAAATGGTAACCTTTGGACCAAACAGAGTGAGGAAAAATCAGAACATAGTCTTCAGCACCGAAAAAAAGTTTGTCTTAATTGTGCAATACAGGAGAAAGGTTAAGTGCACAGAAAACTGGCATCATCTCAGGGATAGAAAGAATGGAATTTAAATAGAGATCTAAGGGTGAGTACATAATGTAAGATATCATATCTTTGTGAAGTATTTTTCCCTTGGTGCCTGAAAGATTATCTGAGAGAAAATGTCTAGCTCATGTAGTGGATGGAGGTCTTGCTGGGAGTCTGAATTGAAGGCAGGGTAAAACCTAGCCTTTTACTTTTGTTTGTTTGTTTGTTTTTGAAGGGTAATGGAAATTCTAAATTCGGCCACCAAGTTACAATTTCTGAAAACAAGCTTGGATAGGTGTTTCTGCCCCTGGGGGGAAAAAATGTTAATGGTAACAGATTGATTTGAGTAAATATATGTTCCTGTGTAAAATCTCAAACCTGGGCCATAGACTGTAAAGAAGTAATTGTACTAAGTCAACAAATTAAAATTAAACAGAGGACATTACCAAGAGGAAAAGTAAACAGTAAACAAGGATTGAGAGGTGAAAGATGGCTTCATATTTTGTTTTTTTCATTTTAATAACTGTAGCTGGTGTTAAATGTAGCAGATAAGACAAATTACCTTAAGACTGTGTGAATTTGAGGTTATTATTCTTGTTTTATTTTAGCAATACTAATAGATTTCCATTTATCTGTTTTCTGCTTTCCAGTCTTGAGTTACTGCTTTGTATCTTGAAGTTAGATACAGTGTATTTAATGCCATGCAAATCCTCACTGTTGGGCACTAACTGATACTTTATTATTCTGGCAGTACATACTTAGAGAATAACAGAACTGCAGGGTGAGAAGGATTTATCCCCTACAGATTTGTAGTAAACGCTTAATAAATTCTACAATCACATAAAATAAGGTAAATAAGAAGTGAGGTCAGAGCTATAAAATGTAGGCACACTGCATCACAGTTTGGAGTCCTGTGGAATATTCTCTCAAAATTAGGTTGTTTGGGTTTTTGGGTTTTTTGGTTGGTTTTTTTTTTTTTTTTTGTTTTTTTTTTTTTGTGCATATAATAGATTTTTAAAATAATCAGCTTATAAAAACTGTAAATGCATAAAATGAGCTCTAATATGGCTGCTTACTAGGCAGAAACGTTTCACAAACAGCTCTCTACCCACAAAGCTCAACCTCTGGCTATAAGGGTACATATGGAAAGTACACCCTAGATGTGGGCTTATGGGAAGCAGTGGAAGAGAGTTAACAACAGAGTCAGTTTTGCCTTCCCCCTGGCAAGGAAACCTCCAAGCAAACAAACAAACAAACAAACAAAACCCAAACCAGGCCATTGGAGAGATTTTTTTAAAATTTCTGTTTCAATGACTACTGAGCTTTTATATTTGAAACATCAATTAGCCTTAACAGAAGAAGCTACAGCGTAAGCTGCTTGGGACAAAACCTCTATATCCCTATTTTCCATATAAATTACTGATAGTATTTTGAGTGCTATAAAAATAACCATTATGGATAAATTAATAGAGTAATAAAATTGAGAGGTAGACTTTCCCAACAGCTCTCAATACTGCTTATGATTTTTCATATTCTGCCTCAGAAACCTTGCCTTCTATGATAAGAGAAAATATCTCTGACTATAGCCCATATAAGTTAGAAGTACAGATGAAGAGTTTGCTTATACTCAGGGACAAGACATCAGAACTCCAGAAATCACTGAAAAGTATATAATTTCCTACTACTTGTATGGTGAGAGGAGTAAGTGAGTATTTACAAGTAATTCCAGTATAGCTCTTGAGGGTCTTGTCTGCCTGTAATTTGCACATAAAACTCCACTACAGATTAAGGGCTACAGTGTTTTCCAGCAAGCCTGGAGCTGTTTGGATTTTATTTTGGGTTTTTTATTTTGGGCATTTTTCTGTATGCCCCATGAACTTGCAGTGGGTTTGCAGCCAGCACAAAAGGATGAGGGAGTTAACTCCTAGCTGACCCTTGGGTGGCTCTGGGGTATGCTGGCTGTGGGCTGTGGTATTCAGCTTTCCAGGGCTCATTATAATAGTTGTGTGTTGGAACTACTAAACTTGCTTCCTTGCTTCTTCTTCTTTTTTTAAAGCAAACAAATGAACAAATCAACACAAAACAAACAAAACCCATTTTGTTCTTTGTGCAAAAGAAATGGTAAGGGAAAAGTTTTCCCTTCAGCATTCACCTCATAGTGTAATAGCATGTGGTGCAGAAATGGGGCTATCGGGAGGTGGTATTTGCAGAAGCTTAGGAAACCTGATGGTTTAAGTGCAAACTGTGGAGAGATCCACTTGGAGGTCAGGAAGGGATTTTTGTATTTACGCTGGCGTGGCTGGGAGCAGAATATGGCCTTTGCAGTCTTTGGCTCTGCCTTGGTGTGCAGAACTCCTGTGCAGTGTTAGCCCTCGTTCTGTGTCATTCTTGTGGTAGCTGGCTGTGTTCTAAAGTTTGCTGTTTTCTTTCAGGAAAAAGAAAAATGGAACATCATACTGTTTTTCTCGGTTATGTGCAGTCTTGGATGCCTATTGTGTTTTCAAAGGAATTTCACTTAAATCTGTATATTCATTTTGCTGCCCATCAGATCCACTGAAGTCTGGGATCTTGGGAACATGTACCATATAACTGACCTTATCTCTGTTTGTTTTGTGCTGAGGGTGTCAGACATCTGGTGCCCAGGACACAGGACCATTGGAAGAATGTAAATGTCTATGTCTTTTGTAAAAAAACAAACGTTTCTGGTGCTTCCAGCTTTGGAAAGTAATGGTTGAAATAAGGCTTAAAAGCAGTGCAGTTCTAGGTACTCATTAACAGATCTAGGACTTGTGAACTCTCCTCCTTTGCATCCTCCTTTGCATCCACTTCTAGTACTAGCATGTTACTGAAACTGAGTTCAGTGACATTCAGTTTGTATAAGTGTGGCTCTGAGGTGATTTGTGTTTGTTGCTGTTTTTCTGAGGGTGAATCAAGAATTTCTGTGTGCAAAGATGATAAGTTAAAAAACAAAAAAAATAACAGCAGTCCCCAAAATGCCATGTAGCATTTTCTCTGTGCAGTGGCATGAGATGCAACTGCAACTTTATTTATTGACTGCTGTGCAAAATTGTTTCATCAGACCACAGTGCCTCCATCCTTAATTTTCTCTGTCCTTCATTTTGTACTCCTGAAAATCAAGCTAGAAAGGAATTTAATGCCTGACTCTGTGGGGCAGTAGAGGATGGTCTGTTGTAAGAAATTCTTGTTGCTTGCATATGTATGAAGCCAATTTTCCTTTGATAGAGTTGTTCTGCATATTTATAAATCAGTGCTTTATCTGTAAAAAATCATATGACTCAAGTCTTGTTTTGGCTTGTATCACCGGATTGCTCTGAAGTGCACATCTGCATGTGTGTGCATAAAATGTCTAAATGCTATCAATATTTTAAAAAATAAGAGCTGAGAAGATTCCCCAAAATGTCAACGGGTTGTCAGTTCCTAAACAGACCTAGAAAAGCTCTGTGCAGCTGTCACCAAGCTGGAAATGTGCCCAACAGTTTTGGACTTCCCTGATGCCCAAGAGCCTGCTTCTGTACCCTTGTCCAGGGCACTTGGCTCTTGCCTGAACCTAAGCAGCTCATCTGCCTCCTTGTGCCATGGGGACCCTCCATGCCATTTCCCTCCCTGCTGTGCCTCCTCATGCCAGCCTGGGGGAGAAACCACCTTCTCACATTCTCTCTCTACTTCTGCCTAAATTTTACCAGGCAGGATTTAGAATTTTCCTTTGTGCTTGAATAAGAAGTTAAGTCATATTTTGTGGCCCATAGGATAAACATTACATGGAGGTTTCTGGACTTCCAGTATCACAGGACACTGCAGGATAACCCCCATGGTCTCTCTCTCTTTTTTTTTTTTTTTTTTTTTTTTCCATTTATGACTCTTGCCTAAATAGTTAGGGAGACAAAAGGAGGAGGAATCACCAGTGTGTGATTCCTGCTCCAAAACTCTTTTGTATTATTACAATAAACAGGTTATGGGTACAACACAAACAATTTTTAGAGCAGAGACTCAGGACAACCTCTTCTCCTACATGAGTGTCCTGAATTTTTGATTCTGCATTGCACAGAGGAATACCATAAAAAGAAGAGGTGACAGTGCTTTATGCAGGAGTCATCTGGAGGCTACTCCTTTTCCTAGGAGAGTAATATTGGTGGACCTTTTTCTGCTCTTGAACAGAGGTTGCTGAACTTGCTGTCGGTATCCTGGATGAACTCCCCAGTCCCAGTACAGAGGATGGATGTACCCATCACACACTCCTCTCACTGTGCTCAAAATCTGATCTCCACTTTTTAAATGAAGAAGCTTATGAGGTTTTTTCTCAGGAGATGTCAGGCCATGAATCACTGTTGGAAAGGAGGTATTTCCTGGTTAGCAGCATTGAGCCCCAGAAAGAGGCACATCCCAGGTTTTGAAAGCCTCCCTTTGGGTTAGCTCTAGGTATGTTAACTATTGGTATGTTCAATTTTGGCACCTAATTCACTACCTGTGCTGCCTGGAAGCTGAGGTACTGACACCAGGCAATGCATTTTGCTCTAAGGAACAAGGCTCAATCTTTTCTGTCTCCTCTGAACTCCTGTTTCCCTCTAAGCTCCTGGAAGGCTGAAAATCATGCTGGAAATCCTGAAAAACAAGAGAGACTGTGCTTTCCATGTAGGGTAGCCAGATCTCCCATGAGCAAAGCCAAGCTGTTAAAAGCTAGCTTGAACACAGCATGGGAGTCAGTGGAAGTTTCATCCTTGTCTGTTTTGATTAAAGCCTGATCCGTTCACTCCTTGGGCAACTATAATTTTTAATTTATTTCTTTTTAGTACAGTTACAGCAGTGGATTGCTCCTGGTGTATAAGGTCAGAACTTCTGTCATCAAAATTCAACTCTGACCACAGTTGGTGTAGTTGAGTCTTTAGAAGTGAAAAATGCAATATTGTGTATAGCCTGACTGCTGTTGGGCCTGCCAGGAACTGTTTGCCGTGTGCCTGAAAAATGGCCCTGAGACGTTAAATGACAGCCTGTGAGAAAGACATTTGGCTTTGGTGCATCAGACCACACTCCAAGGAAGCAAACAACCCCTGGTTCTTGTGTGGAGGCGGCTGTGAGGATTTTCATTTGGATGCCTCGAGTGGATACATTTTCAAAGCAGGGAAAGTATGCAGGATGCCTCTCAACAGGAGCGTGGTTTGCACGGAGCAAGCGTGCAGAAGGGAAAAACACCAAGTCTGGAGCAAGTCCCCCTGGGAAGCGACCTGCTGAGGTCCCCTAAGGCATAGCAGGGCTGCCCTGCTCTCCCCCCGCCATACCCCGAGGCTTGTACGTGGGGGCTTCGGTGAGAGGGGTGGGAGGCAGAGGCGAGGGGCCGGGGCTGGCAATAGGCATGGGGTCTGGGAGGCGGGGACGACACTCCGCTGCTGTCCCCGGCAGCCTCTGCCCTCGTCAGTGCTCAGCATTCCCGCCNATCCGCCGCGGCCCCGGAGCCGCGGCGCAGGCGCTGGGCGGCCGCCGAGTCGGGGGCTGCGGGGGGCTAGGGGTGCAGGACACCCTCCAGAGCCGAGCTGGGGGCTCCTGAGTCGGAGCTGGGCAGAAACTTTAGTTCTGGTCTGGCATGAGGGGGCGCTTCCCCGTGGGGAGAGCGCTCTGTCCAAACCCACCGCGCGGTTTGCCTATAGAAAATCCTAGCGACTCAAGTCACAAAATGCTTTCCTGTAGGACATATGAATAACAGATTCTTAAAATGAAAGCACTGCTGAAAACCTTGCAGAGGAGCTTCGCTTGGCAAGCTCGTATACGGGAGGGTTTTAATAAAAAAAATATATATATTGTCTTCCAACTGGATGCAAAAAATAGAGCTGAGTTAATCACTTCCTAAATATGATTCCTGGCTTTCAGTTAGGATAGCTTTTGGTTGTGTTCAAGTGCCACAGCCATAACGTTTTCTAAATATCTCATAATCCTCAGGCAAACAAAAGTCTGTTGGTGTTTAGTAGATTTTGTACGTGTAGGGCATAGGTGTAGTTAATTCTTACTTCCTATTTACTTTGTATTGATGCAAATTCAATTCATCTGCTCAGCCCTGTATTTTGGCAGGGTCCTCTCTTGCAGCGGAACTAGGGGGACCTCCTAAATGAAGCTAACGAGTAAAATGTGCTTTGGAATGGAGTGCAGATGGGAAGCATCTTAAAATACTGTGTTGCACAACAGCTCACATTCTGTGTGTGCCATTCAGCTCAGAAGACTTGGGATTTTATGAATTCATGCACAATCTAAACTGGACCCTGCGCTGTTTGGAAATAAGCATCCATTAGTGTCTAGAATAGCAGCAGCTCTCATGAGAAAGGTTAATTCCACTGTCTCCTAATGGTACTTTTGATGCTGACACCTCTGGTCAGGTTATCGGTTAGAAGCATGTGTGTGTCCTAAGTGTCTAATTCCAAAATATTCTCAAATTACTGAGTTAAGGAGGAGTTAGTGGTGTTTCCTGACTCAAGCGAGGGTTTCCCTGGCTTTTCTAGAGCTGTTTTGTGAGTTAGGCGTTTGTCTGTTGCATCCTAAATCATTATTGTGGATGGCCAGCCTTGGCAGTAGAAACCGGGAGTCTCTACCTCGTTTCTTCACCCACCCCAGCCACCCTCGCACCCTTTCTTCACTGTAGGGAGCGTCTCTTTGGCTCCATCTCCTGGCTCTAAAAGGGGATCCCCCTTCGCGGATGGGGGTATGGAGAGATGAGAAGCCTCGCGGTGGTATTAGTAAAAGGTGAGTGAGAGAAATGATGAAGGTTTCTTACTGGACTTGAGCTGTAATCTTGAGACCTCTTACAGCAGGATACCTCCACTTTCCAGATGAAGTGAGCCTTAAATCCTTTTTTTCATGGGAGGAGAGTTTATTTCTCATGTTACTTCTTTTGTTTTTTTCTTATGTTTTGGAAAGACTTTTGATATAGCCACTAAATATTATCACTATATTAAAAAAAAAATCATAATTCAGCGTTTTCATTCCTTTCATGGATCTGCTGTAAGGTTTAGTCATCTCAAATGGTTTATCTGTGTGCACTATTTTGGTGAAAGTTTGTTAACGGTACATCCTTTATGTCTGATTTTTCTGTGTGGTCAGGAGAATGTAGCATCCCACAAATTATTAATCCACTTAAAATAGAAAACCTGTGGTAGTGTGGAGGGATCTTGCTGTGATTTAGCAGGTGTGTAACTGCATGGAGTGTGAGCAGAGGGAATCCTATGCCACAGACGAATTGATAGGATCCTGACTTTGTGAAGGATCTTCAGTATGCCCTCGTTTTAGTGAAGAACAACTTTCTTCAAGTGCAGAAGACAGGAGGAAAAGAGCCTCAACTGAACTGTAGAGCCAGGGTACTTGTTCTGCCTGTGACAGCCAGTCTTCTGTATCTACCCAGCATACCCCAAAGTGAAAGGAGAAGGTGGCAGAGTTTGTTCTGACACTGATCATCACTCCTGGAGATGCTGTTTGAGCAATAAGCTGTAACTTTCTGAAACTGGTAGGTATATGAAATTTTAAAGAGATTTATTTTAGTTTCTATTTAAGTGTCCTGTTTACTATACCAGATGCCAAACAGGCCTATGTACGTCAGTGCCATTTAATGCTTCATTAAGTGTGATAAATGATGTGGTCTTAGGGTAAGAACTGACAAAAGCAGCATGGTGTTGTGTCAGTGCTACCTATTTATTTCTCATTTGTGTGGCATTTGCACTCAAGGTGGATATAGCCCTCCCTATGGACACTATTTTTTTTCTTCATTACTGTAGTGTCCCCTCTTTGCATGTAGAGATACTCTTCCTTGCACATGCTGTCTGGCAACAGCATGTTGCCACATGTCCCACATGGAGCTGTGGGAAGGATGGCCTCAGGAGGGATATGATGGCCCACAGCTTTTCTGTGATCATCCTGAACCTCTCTCTTGAGGCTGAACGTTGGTGAGCATATTACGCCCACAGAGAACACAGCAGAGTGGGATAAAAAGATACTTCTTAGCATATTTGCACTGTTTATCTTCTGAAGTTATTACCTGGTTTTTTACCATGCATTGTGCCTGCTACAACCATAGAGTCACCAGCACCAGCCCTCCAAGGCTAAGTTGAGTTATTTTCTAACTTAGGTATCACCAAGAGACATGTCAGCTACCAGAGATTCTAGCTGCAAAACTTGTGTGTGTGATGTGTGTATTATTCAGATGTTATTTCCTTAACAAAATTGTTTATTTGGTATAAAGAGTTGTTGGCTGGTTTAGGTGTTGTTCCCTGTCTCTCTCTAGCTGTAGGATGGAACAGCAGTTGTATTCTCTCTGGCTTGTGTTTTAAGTTAATTTAAGGTACAGTCCAGAGTCTTGGTAGAGATGTGATTGCAGAGAGGTGGTAGCCTGTTTGATATGTGTGAGTAGAAACATATGCTTTTGTGAGTACTCTGTGTTTCTGAAGGAGGGTAGAAAGGCAGTAGCCCTTGAGGAACGCTTCAGAGGATTTGATTGGGATGCTGCCTACAGTCAGCCTCATGAAAACGCTGGCTGCAAGAGCTCTAGTGAAGTCTGAGCTAGCTGAGTGTGTCCCAAGTTCACACAAACTCATGCACACATGTTTTCATTCATCATAAACTGAGACACATGTCTTGAGTCCTGTAATTTCTCTTCTTCCCCATCCTTCCCCCTTCTCCACACCTTGCCATGTGGTAGCCGTCACTTGGGCAGAGAGAGTCAGTTCACCGTGAAGCTGATGCTACCTGTGAGGGTGTGTCCAGTCTGTGGAGCAGGACTCAGTACCTCTGCTCTACCCGAGAAACAGGAAACATTTTGCTCATTGTAGGAATGCCATCAGTTCTGGAGTAAATGCATTTCCTGTTTTGCTAGGCTGGGGACTTGTAACAGCCTGAGATTGCTAATGAGGAGTAGTAAGTTCAGTTAAAATACACAGTGGAATTCCATTGTTGTAGGCCAAAATGTAGTAAATGAGCAAGAGCTTAACCCAGCGTTCAGGGGAAAACCCAGGGAAGCTTTACGCAGGGGTTTAGGACTCATTCACTTCTGCAGAGTGCTCCTTGAATGCTGATAGCGTTCAGTGATTGAAGTCACTTATTACTTGAACCAAAAGCATCAGAGTCCTGGTCCATTTTTCTAGAGCTGTAAAGAACTGTGGTGTGTTCAAACACTTTGGCTTCAGGATCATCTGGACTAGCCTTGATTCAGAGGTCCATCTCCAGGTCTTCTCTTTGTAGAAGGGTGGTTGTAGCATTTCAGTTGTCTCAGTGCAGGAGCAGCTTGGGTCAAGTAGTTCCCCATGAGCATTAGGAGAACATGGCTGTGCTGCTTCATGACCTCCACAGGATGCAGCATGCCTGTGCTGGCTTAGCCTTGTGCTGGAATGAGCTGACCTAGGTGTGCTGACTTTGGAGTATGTTATACTCATGTTTTAATGGTTTATAGACAACTCTTCTCCTCACAGTGGGTGATGGACTAATTATGATTTTACATAAATCTAATGAAAATCTGAAACATGAGTTGAATACTGCAAGGGGAGGTCTGTTTGCATTGCTGCCAGCATTGCTTTCTGGAGATTTAGGTTCACATTGGCATAGTTCAGTAGAGTTGTCCCACAGCATCTCAAACACTTCTGTGCTCTTGGCTCCAGGTGAATTATGCTGGAGCTGAAGATTTGCAGTAACTTATAGAATATTACCTTTTGTCTTAAACTGTCACAGCTTTGAAGTACTACTGTATGTAAAAAAAATAAACAGGGAATGTATCTGAAAATCCCTGCAGCTGCTGGTGAGCTGAGAGGGCAGCAGGGCAGTGTCAATGTTGCTGACACAGAAGCTGAAGAAAGGACCAAGAATCTCACCCTACTGAACAGGAAGGAAACACATTTTCAAGCTCTTGTTGATAATCCAGGATGGTCAGGAATTTCTGGGTAGAGTCAAACTTCTGTGCTGCTTGTTCACAGATGATCACACAGTCTGAGGAGCGAGTAATGATATCAGGCAAAAGATCTTTGTCCTACGTCGTTGAACTCTGACCTTCCTCTTTTGAGGACAGGATGTTTTGCGATTTGGGCTGGTGCAGTTACAGGGTTTTGTGCTCTTCTAGGTCAAAGCTGAAAGAGCAGAGAGGGGGATGCAGCAGCCAAGGTGGAAAACATTGTAGAGATCCTTAAACACGTTGACATGTAGGAAGCAGCTTTTAAAAGAGCCATTTAAAATATGAGTGAGCACGAGATGTAAATTACTTGCTAAGAGTTCAGCTTCCAGAGACAGGATAACCATAGGGGACCACTTGGATTGTGCTGGATATTCATCTGTCTGGCTGAAGTTTCTGGCTCTTTCCCAGATTCTTTACTGTGAAAATGTTTATTGAAAGTGACTTCTTGATTTCATAGGTCTTGACCAGTGATCTAGGGATAAGTGTGATTTGCTGAGCTGATACTCATTAGGATTCTTTGGGTTTGAGTACAGAACAGATTTGTTTATTGACTCTGTGGCATCTCTGGTGTGAATTCCCCGTTGCTTGGTCGATGATGAGCCAACTGATAAAAAAGTGGGGAAAGCTGGTCTCTTCAGCAAAGGAAAGTTATTTCTTGTGGATCTCCTGGACACAGGGCTGCAAAGGCTGTAGGAATGTTTTCTGTGTGAAGTCACCTCAGCTTTTTGATGTTGTTTATGAAATACAAGAGCGAAGAAAGTAAAATTGTTTCAGTAGGCACCACTAGACACCACCTGCCTGACAAAACCCAATAGTGATGAAACAGCACTAAAACTGTGCTGCTCTGTTGAATTCCCCATGCTGATAAATGAATAGCAGAGTAGGGAGAAAAGAGTGAGAAAGGGCTTGTAGATGGAAAGCTTCTCTGGAGAGGTGAACTCATCTACGAGAGGTAGCAAAGGAAAAGCTCTGCAAAGTGCCCACTAGAAGGGGAAGTGAACTGATATAGGCAGGTTGCATCTTGTAGAGAAAACATGTGTATGTCTGGGTGCTTGAGGTGTCCCTGGGCCCTGTAAAGGGAGTTCTGAAGTTACAGGGCTTCAAAGGGAAACCTCTCCTCAGGCTACTCTTTACAGCTGGACTTAAATTATTTGTGACTTGCACCAATCTACAGTAATGCGGCTGTTGTCTCCTAGTTGTAAGGCCCATTTTAAACTTTGAATAAAGGTAGACAATCTCTGATGTCTTTTCAAGCCCAGCTGCTGCAATGCTTTTAAAGCCTAACTTTCACTTAACTACGAAGGGCTTTCCAGTGCAGCTTCTAAAGCAGAAGTTTAGACCAGCCAAATGTGTTTTCTGAAGTTATCCTTCTTCCCCTCCAGGGAAGAAACTTCTAAAGAAGCCACCATGCAACCACAGTACTTGAGCAGCCTTGTGGAAACAGCTGTTGGGGGTGCAGAAGGCTGAGCTGGAATCTGAATCATGGTTGAAAAGTTAATTTTGCCATTAAAACTAAAATTTAAGAGAGTCCAGCTGCCCGTGAAATGCAGCAGCTGTGTTGAACATCCAGGAAGCTCCTGGATGAAAAGGGGAAAATATGTTTTATATTGTCTTTCATAAGCTCATCTGGCCTTTAAAAACAAACACGAAGTCACCCAGAGGCAGTTGTTTGTGTTGCAGGTGAATTGCAAGAGAGTGCCTGGGAGACGTGGGGACACGTGCTGCTAGTTTTAAGGACACTTAATAGAACTGCTTATAACTTATTCAAGTCTCAAAAGCAATAATGTAGGAGTAGTTTCCACTATGCAGTCCCATTGCTTAGCAAAACCTCCTACCAGTAGTAAGAGTAGGAAATCATTGTCTTTGGTGTTGCAATGAAGACTTTCTGAATTCTACCTAATAAAGGGGGTGTTGGGTGTACTAATTCCCAAAGTTGCAGCAAGGCGAAAGCAACATACCAGGGTCAAAGAGTACAGGTAAACTGGTTGTTTCTGCTTCTATCAACTCTTGGTTAATAACTCCACTTCTTGTGGCTAGAGAGTTTCAATCTTAACCAATCACCTAAAATGACTGTACACTCCATTGTAAGGTTTCAAGAATGAGTACAGCAACCACAAAGATATGTACACGTGAAACCCCTCTGTGGGAAAAATAGTTGATGGGAAGAAAAAACCTTGAGTGAGGTAGTAGTATTGTTTGAGGCTCTTCTACATTTAAGGTAGCAGTGAGATGGTGGATTCACAGCAGAAACCCTCTTTCCTTGCACTGCATTAGTAGGAATTGTGTATGGAAGGAATGTGGAGTGTAGTTTGTACTTAGCCTCATACACAAGCATTCTAAACCTTTGCTGTTGAGATGGGTCAGAAGGCATAAACATCCATGAACCTTGGCCACAACATCTGGAAAAGGTATTTGTATATGAAAGCTCTGTGTATATAAACGTCTGAGCAAGATGGTTTTGTGTCGAGTGGATTGCCAGGCATCCCCTGCATAATCCCACTTCTGATGCAGCACTCTTGTACTCGTCTCACGATCGCTCAGCTGTCGGCAGAAGCACTCTCAGAGGGTCGTGTCAAAAGCATCAGTTGTGGGGTTTTGCAGTGACTGACGTTAATTAGCCTCTATGTTTTCCTTCTCTCACTCCCATCTCCTTTTAAACTTCTTGTTTTTCCTTTGAAGTAGAGATTAATTTGGAGTAGCAAGATAGTAGTTAAACTGCCCTCGTTTGAACCTCCCTGCACTGTTAATTTTATTGGGCAATGCTGGGGAATAGTGGGGGAATTGAGCCATGATAGTGAATCACTTGCTATCACCAATAGTTCCTAAAGCCTTCAACCGTAACTATCTCATCTCTTCCTTCTGACTTACTGTTTCTCTCCTACCCTGAGCCATTTTGAGTGAAATGCTGTGCTCTTCCCCAGCATCCCTTCTGTCATTTTCTTTGAACTTAATGTGGAAGCCTCAGATTTTCTTGGGAAAATTTTCCTTTTCCTGTATAGTGACTCAGAAAGCAAATCTAAATTGAAAGTACCTTTTACCGTGTGTCAGTAGTGTGAGTCTGGGCTTCCCATGTACTTCATCCCCATGTGCCTCTGGTGACAGTAAAGGACCTGGTGGCAAGTGAGGGAAGGTCAAGGGAGGTTCTGGGGTAGCAGCACAGCTCCTACACCTTGGTTGCTGGGATTATTGGGCTGTGTATGGTGAGGAGAGACATTATGAGGACCACCTTTGGACCTCCCACTTGGTCGATTTTGTTTCGGACTATCTTGGGCAACTGTGCTGTAGATTTTTGTGCATTGAGCAATCAACCTTCTGCCCAAGTTTTTCTTTTGGTAAGATCTTTTCAGACAGTAATGTTTTGGTGGATTTAAGCCTCCTTTCAAGGTCCACAATAAACCTATTTATGCTTGGTTTATACTCCTTTGTATTTATTTTCTGTCTCTCCAAAGAGAACCTCCGTTTTGCTTCAGCAGCAAAGCCAACATTTTTCTGTCTCATGGGAGAGGTCATCTTGCTGACTTTTTCTTGCACTATTCCAGTTTCAGTTAACCTTTCTTGAACTCAGTAACCTGAAATTGCATATTGTTCCAGCTGAGATCTTACTGGTGTCTTGTATGTTTTCCCATCCCTCACTGAGACCTTGGGTAACATCTGGCTTTTTTATGCTCTTGCCATGAGCCACTAAACCACCAAAGTCTCTTTCTTGATCACTTCCAAGTGTTGAGCTCCCAAGCTGCAGAACATATTTCTTTAATCCCAAAGTACATGACTGCACTTGGCTTTATTACAAACTGTACCTTCTGTCAGTTGTTTTAGTCCTCAAATGTTCTGAATAAACTTCTGCCCAAACTCTCAGTTGACAGACTTTCCCAGCTATCTGTTGTCTGCAGATTTAATTCACGCTTCTCTACTTTCCCTATCAAGGGAATTGGCAGAATTGCTAGATAAGACTGTCCCAAGGCAGATCTTTTAGAAAATGTGTTTATAGTTTGTCTTTCTCACCAGAATTTCAACAACTGCACAAGCTTCTCTTCTGACTTTTGGGAGGTGGAGCTTGGTTTGGTTCTATCATTTTGTCCTAAATAGTACGGATCATGGAACTGGGCTAGTGGGTGATTTGCACACCCGGAAGTGCTCCATTTGCAGGGTGCTGGCAACAAACGTACATGTGCCAGAGCCATGATGCTAAGTATTTCCTCTTGAAGAGTGCAAAATGCCTTTATATTCTGGTCTGTTATTATCAACACTTAATATTTCCTGGAGAAGTTTTTTGTTCATCTTAAAAAAAAAAAAAATTAGATAGATGAAACTAATGATTTGAGTGAGAATGACATTTTTAGTTTTATTAGCTGTAGGAATGACTGGAGATGAAAATTGTCAATTCTGTCACCTCTAAGCATTGAAGGTGTTACTAAAATAGTATTGTCATTGTCTGCTGTGCTTCTCTGAGTTTTACCTGGCACAAATGGTCTTGAAAAACATTGTCTGTGTTCTCCTCTGGTTAGTGGCAAAAGACCAGAATAGATCATTTCCGTGGACCTCATCCAAGCTTAGTTCCAGATGGGAGACAAGTACTGTGGTCTCTAAGCGCTTTGAACAAGCACAGTCCTTTCTAAAACCAGCATATACATCAAGTGGGTCATTTAAAAAAAAAAAAAAAAAGGCTAAATTTTAAAGTATATATTGTATGTGCCTAAAATGACCAATAACCTGAATTATTAATGGAGACCGTGACAGATCTAGGGCATTAGGTTTATACATTTCATGAGGACTGTACTTGGCGTGATGTTCATTAAAATTAGCATTTGAGAGAGATGAAGTACTCCAAATCCTCTCCTAACTGCTATGTTTCTTTTGTTCAGTCTCTTAAAAGCTCACCTGGAGAATTCTAGGAGGTAAAATGAACAAACAAGCCATTCGTGATGGCTCGGTGGGGGAGTAGAAACCCAGTGATATCTGCAAGATGTTCAGCTGAGGCAGTGAGAGTTCAGATTATGCTATTTTGGAAATGAACAGCATTTTCTGTCCAGCCACAAAAATCCACGTGTGACAATTTGCTCTGTCTGTGCATACTTGGAGGGACAATTTAGAATTTTGTCCTTGTATTAATCAGTGGAGGAGGAGGAGTGTGTATTCAACTGATTTTTTTTGTTTGTTTGTTTGTTACAGAATCATCTAAAGGTAGGATTTAAAAATAAATTAAAAAACAAACAAACAAAACCCCACAACACTTTATTATTTATTTATTTAATGCCTGGCATCTGCTCCTTGCTGCTGATCTACACATCTTTGCTCTTTGGGATGCTACTGTTGGGTTAACAGAATCTCTGGTGAAGTCATAGAAAAGCCATATTGTGGGGTCATTGCTATTTAAGCATTTGTGCATTAGTATTTCAGTGTATGTTTGTGGGTTGTGTTTGTTGTTGTTTGCTGGCTCTCAGATTGGTGGAGGCTGATCCATTAAAGTCATATGCTAGAGGGCTTCTATCACTTATTTTAAAATTCCTGCCTGAAAGTCCAATCCCTTTCCACAAAGGTGTGGAAACCCCCTGTTCTCAACAAGGGTTATTTAGGGATACATTTGTGCTTTGGGTGGCCAGTATAAGAGGCTTTGAGCCACAAGCCTTAGATCTACTGAACCGTGAAGCTTGTGCAAGAAATCCTTACCGAGCAGCAGGCCAGTTTTTGTCCTGCTGCCTGGATGCAGCTGGGATGTAGCTGGTGGTGTGAACAGAAAAGGCTGAGTTGGGATGATTGCAGCAGACTGTGTCAGTGTTGACCTCATTTTTTGTTCTGGTGCTTTCTCCTATCCATTTGAGCAGATTTTTAAGACCCTGCTACCACAGCTGTGGTGTTGCGTGGGTTTCACAGTTGCATACCAGCCTGGGAATGTTAAACAGGCTTATAATGTATTCTTATTTTCACCCCCTGATTTAAAACAGACTCTTTAACATGTGGTTGTGGCTTACGTGCTGTCACTTTACAGCACTTGCAGTTTCAAAACAGATGATTTAAATTACAGTGGTTTTTAAGAGCACACTTGCTTTCTCCCCAAGGTCTTCATCCTTGTGGCACAGTTCCTTTCCCTGGTGCCTCCAGTCCCACAGGGACTCAAGCAGTCGCTCTGCACGTGTGGTGTCTCCATTCCCCAGAATCTCCACAGTAGAGCTGCTGCTCAAGAATCAAATGTTTCAAATATTTACATTGCTGCAAATGAGTTTCCTGTGTTGTTTAGCCTGAGCTTGGGTGAGGTTAACCGTCCCATTGCAGCACATGGGGAAGAGGCAGCAAAGCTTGAGAAGAACAGCGGAAACAACGAATTTGTCTTATCGTGCTGAGATTCATAGAGCTTGCTGTCTTGTATCTTAGCCTCATTAAAGTACACACTTATGTATGGCTTGTTGATGTAAAGCATGCCAAATCTCTGTCGCTGAATTTATGGGTGATACACAGGGCCATAGTCCTGTCTTAGCTCTTGTATAGGATTTTCCATTAATAAGAGTAGTGAAGCAATGACTTCTCGGGACTTTGGGGCCAGATCTTCTTTTAGAATAAATAAAGTTAAGCTCATTTACAGCCATCGAGCATTAATCTCTATAAGACTTATCTGAGGAAGAGAGCTCATTATTTTCCAAGGGAAGTGACAGATAAGAGCACATTTCCACTGTGCAATTGCCATTGCTCTTTCTTTTTAATCACATCACTGAGAACGTCTAGTGGCCGCTGCAGTGGCAGTGTTTGTGAATGGAAGCTGGATGTATTCAAAACAGTATGAGTCCAGCAATTTTCCTTTCTTGCAGTAAATCTTGCCAAATACCTAATTTTCAAAGATTAGGCTCTTGAAGCAGAGAGCTGAGGGTATGATTGGCTGGAGGACATTCATGGCTCAGTAATGAAACCCTGATGTATAAAATGGTAATTGATCCCGGGAGCACTGTGAGCGCTGAGCCAGATCACACTATGTGCAGATTCCAGCACAGCAATGGAAACTATACAAATGTTGGCACAGAGGGTTAAATGTGAGATTAACTAACCACCTTCTGCAGAGATAATACTAAAAAGAAACACACTGTATTCAAAATCTTGGGAGTGGTTCTTTGGAGGAGTGGTCTAACCTCTATCCATTTGTTTCACAGATGTAGCTAGAGGCATTTTTGTCCTTAGAAAGGACTGCTGGAATTTATTGGTAAGTCCAACGCAAGAAGTTGCTTTTAAAGCTAATGTTGGGGGTTTTTGGTATCTATAGATTCTATTTTAGTTGTGTAGTGGAAAACGTTTTTGTTTTTGTTTTTCCCTCTGTGTCAAAAAGGCTGCCACAGCACTTCAGTTCCAAAATAATAAAATGATCCCCACCCTGCTGCTGTTTTTAGATACTTGCCTTTGGCCTGCATGACTTGTCTCTCCACACAGCCCTAACAAAACTGGTTCTGTGTGGCTATTTAAGCAAACAAGACATAGCAGTTGTGATGATGGATTTTGTGCCCTAGGTATGCTGTAGGGCTGGGCTGGAGCTCATCTGTGGTTTCTGATCTACCTGAAGTAATGATGGTTCTGTTGTCCCCACAGGCCGCTGTAATTGTGGGTTCCTGTGTGTGTTGGCTTGTTTGAAGAGTCTCCACAGTCCTTTCTGCTGTTTTGAGGGTGGGATGCTCCCTTTAAGAGACTCTTCTTTTATTCCAGGGGATAGCATCTGTGGGTTCTGTATGGAGACATCTAAACTCTGCATGTCTTAATCTAGGATTAGATTACAGAGGCTGTATGAGAGTGTGCTCACTGCAGACTGGACCCTCTCATACCTCTGCCATGTACTTCATCTGGTGGGTGTGATTGGTGGTGTTTACAAAATAGTTCTTAAGCTCTTGCAAGCCAGTAAAAATCTTCAGTTTGGGTGGAATAAATACCCTTCATCAAAAACTTGGAGAAGTTGAAGCTAGGGTGGTAGCTGTCTCCTGGCACAGGAGGAAGCAGAATGCCTGGGACAATTAGCTAATCTTTGCTCCACCAATGCCCTGTGCCACTTTGGAGAAAACAAACCAGCAAACCTCTTTTGCCTGCAGAACTTTTATCTGAAAGCAGTCTCCTTGTAATGGCAGTTTTGGAAAGTTTGCAGGTAAATCATTCAGAGTTTAGGTGAAGCTGTCTGATTTTGAGAAAACAAAGGCATCAGTCCTGCTCCCAGCCAGCTGTGTTCACCTTATTGCCAGTTGGGCAGTAGAAATTCCTGAAGTGATAGACAGTTTTCCAAGCGAGTTGGATCACAGATTCTTCTTCACTTGATTTCTTTCAACAGTTTCATATTGTGTCTGAAAATGGTTACTTGGTTCTTCATCTTAACCATGGTAGGACTGCAAATTGGGCTATTTTTAAATTATTTTTCTGTTTTCTGTATAGCCAAATCTTGAAGCTAGTGAAGTTGGTAGCTCTGCCCCCACTGCTGAAGTTGGGATTCTGCACTTGCATCTGCATTGGTTTTGGAAGACACAATGATGAGGGTTAGCATCAGTCTGGAAGGGTGGGTGGTGGGGCAGTGAGGGCACAATGGGGTGGCAAGAACATGCTTGTCTGCTAAATCAAGATCCAGCCAATTCCACTGACATAGGATGACAGTAAGAACACTTAGCCTTTGTGTGCTTTAGGTTAAGCTTGCAAGAGTTTGGATTTACTTATAGACATCTTGTGAAATTATAAGGTAGTGCTGCTGTATAGTGTGTGTCTGTCCAGTGGGTAGCACAATCTACGAATGCAGCATCCCAAGCTTCAGTCATTTCAGATAGTAATAGTTGTATACTGCTGCAGAGTTTCTTGGTGGTCTGAGTGTTGCTTATATCATTCTAGACTAAAATTGCAAAGAAATGTGGATTTAAAATGCACTGCAGGTACTGCTAGTGTCCTGTGAAGCTGTTTACTGATTGATATTTATGAGCACAGTTGGAAGCACAATTTTTATGGTATACTGCAGTAGATTGTCAGTTAATCAGTGTGCCTTCTATGAGCCCTGAAAGCACACAATTTGTTTGTTTTGGTTTCATTCTTGATCTCCCTGTATTTTTCATTACAGGTGATGGTTGTGGGTTCTGTGTTACTTGGTTTGAACAAGAATTAGCCAAATGAGCATCTTGCTGGCTCTCCCATTCCCATTCTGCATTGCTACGTTGCACTGTTTGCATTACAAACATCCCGGGATGGTGTTTAAAATCCAAATAAAACAGAGCTGTCATGGCAATTAAAAGAAAATTGGGGAAGTGCTTTTGTTCTTGTATGATGCCATGTACATATAAACGTAAGCTGTAGGTGGGATAATACAATTTCTTTCAGAAGAACTAATGAAATCTGAGTTTGGTGGATGACTTCCTAGCGGTGATGGAGTAAAGTCACTGCACCATGTTTTTAGCCTTCTGGTACCTTGCAGTCTCCAAGAGCTCTAAGTGCACAAGGCAGTTTCCTTGTACGTTTGTTTTGGAGGTTGTGGGGTTTGCTTATTTGTTTATTGTTGGTTTGTTTTGGGTTTTTTTTCACCCTCCAGCCTCTCTGACTGCCACTTAGTGAATGAGCAGAGTCACTGTTTTCTTCTCCTGACAGTACTGTGGCCATCATCAGCTGATACATTCTTGTGAAGTTAGGTTAGTGGTGCTCCACTGCCAGATGATTGTACTTGAAAAAGTATTTATAACTGGATAGGGCTTTTTTATTTTTATTATTCATTGGGTATTGATTGATTGACTTCTAGTGGAAGCCAGTACATTTTTTGGACAGATGAAAACCAGATTTTTTGTGAAAGTTCTTCTTATATCTGTTTGCTCTAAGAATGCTTTTGATACTTGGCTCAAAGGAATTGAATATTTTTTTGGTCCTTCAGAAGATGATCATTTTATAGCATATTGTACATTGAAGTTAATAAAGGTATTCAGAGTGTATGAAAGTTTTTTTTTTTTTTTAATATACATTTTTAACACAAAAATACCTTACATGCCAACAATGGCATCTACTCATTCTGTCCCCTTTTTTCTCAGTTTGTTTCATTCCTTTAATCTTTCACAGAAACATTTTTTTTACAAGCAGGATTCTAACTCTATGGTTTATATTATAGGTCTGTTTTTTTTTGAACAAACCTTATCTCAGCACAAGTACATTAAATATAAATTGAGCAAATGCCAAGTATACTAAGTTGTTAATGTCAACTGTTTTAGTGCAGACATCATAGAAGTAAGGTATCCCTGTATTTTAGAATGCCTCCTAAAACAGAAACATGGGCTAGTTTCTGAAAGGTTTTGAATATGAAGCACAGAAACACTAAATGTGCACCTCAGATGGGGGAAAACACAAAATCCCAAGGTGTGGTGATCATCGTCTGTTAGCATCATAGCTCCATGAGGATGTCAGGAGCTTAATGCAGAGGTCAATGAATTGTGTTTTGTGGTAGGCAAAAAGGTCAGAGTAGATAATTGTGGTGCTGTCTTCTAGCCTTAGAAGCTATGAGTCAGGTAGTGCCAGCCATGTGTTTCCATCAGTATAGTACACAAAAAGTGGAAAATCCTTACTCTGAAGAGTTTTTAATCCAAACAAGATAGATACAGAATAAACAGGATGCGCCAGAGAACTCCAGAAAGGAAATGACTGGGCTTTGATTTTTTGTGAAAATGTAGTCTTTGAGAGAGCTTTGGAGATTTATAACCTCTGGGCATTGTGTAAGAAACGAGCAGAGAGAAGGACTGTGAATGTGCAAAAGAAGGACTTTGAGTGGGCAAATAGTGCATAGAAGAAAACGTTATAAAAGGCATTTTATACATTGAGAGAAGAGAGAATGGAAAAAGATGACAAAGATCAACCTGTCAATGTGGTGGAAGGGAGAGTAGTGAATAAAGGCTGCTTGGACCTTAAGGAGGGCTAACTCAGTCTGGGTTTTTAAGGCAAGGCTGCTGAGAGTTATTTGCACTCAGAGATATCTGTGGTTCTGCAGTGTCTGGTTAACAGCCTGGTGGTGGTACTGAGTATTAGTATACTCAACTCAGCACCTGCAGATATGTGTGTATGTGATCAGGCAGGGAAGGTTTAGATAGATAGTTCCTCAGAGTGGTCTACCTTGTGTTTCCAGTAACAGTCTCTGATTGAGATGAACCACTGCAAAGTTTGCACCAAGTTTGCAGATGACACCNAGGGGAGACCTTCTTGCTGTCTACAACTACCTGAAGGGTGGTTGTGGCCAGCAGGAGGTTGCTTTCTTCTCTCAGGCAACCAGCACCAGAACAAGAGGACACAGTCTCAAGCTGTGCCAGGGGAAGTTTAGGCTCAAGGTGAGGAGAAAGTTCTTCACTGAGAGAGTCATTCCCCACTGGAATGGGCTGCCCAGGGAGGTGGTGGAGTCACCATCCCTGGAGGTGTTCAAGGCACGTTTGGACGTGGCACTTGGTGCCATGGTCTAGTCTTGAGGTCTGTGGTAGTGAGTTGGACTTGATGATCTTCGAGGTCTCTTCCAACCTTGCTATACTGTGATACTGTGAAAAGTCATGTAATCTCTGCTGTGGCTTTTTGGCTGCTCTCCTCTCTTGCCAGTTAGAGGGACCCTGTTCAGACAGCATTTATTTGTTTGTTGACTTGTACCAAAATTGATAAAATTTCAGCCATTATTGATCCTAAGTACAAAATTATTTTCCCAGACCTTTTTTTCACCCATTTAAATAAAGGAAACATATTATTGCATTATTCATGTTTTGCCTCTCATTGCAGTGGAGAATACAGTTACCTAGTGTCTGCCAATCTTTTGAAGTCCTGCACTCTGGAAGACAGATCAGTTAACTGGTCTTAATCCAGAATGTTGCACTGAAGTCCCACTGTGTTGCTCCCTTGTGTTTCTTTGGGACATGGGTTAAATATATGGTGCAGCCACAGCTGACAATGAAAGCGATGGAGGATCCCCTTCTCTGGCTGCAAGTTCATTGGCAGAAGCAGCAAAAGTCAAGTAAGCTGAAGTAGGGTCTGAATTTTCCTCAGAGCATTGGAGAAGACCGTTGTGTTGGCTGTGATTCCTTAGCTAAAGGGAAAGCATTCTTCTTGGAAAGGTCAAAAGTCCCATGAAACTGGTCAGATCAGTCCATCTGTTTTTCACTAGAAAAGGCAAAATCGAGATGAGATTATCTGCATGGTTTGTATATTTAGGAGCTGTGTTAATTATGCTCATTAGCTTCCTTTCTTGAAAGAAATACTCTTGACCTTACCCCTTCTCCCATAAATGCTATCTGGAGCAAGCCTGTGAAAGCAAATCGCATACTGATAAGGTCCATGCAATGACTTCTGAGTACTCTGGTTTCACAGCATCTGTCACTGTGACCATTCCTCTCTCATCTTGTTGGAACCTTTCAGATTATCTTTCTTTGGCTTCAGCTGGTAGGACCTACCACTGAATAAGGCAGTCCACGTGGTTAAGAGATACTGTGCTCTCTGATAATATTGGGTGCAACTTACACTTGTCAAAACAGTGGAATCTGTTTACTGAATTCTTTTCAGACAAGTCGTTTTTGGCCACTTTGCAAAGTTTCCTTCCATGTTATCCACACTGGCTGAGTGCTGCTCTATTCAGAAAAGCTCAGCTCCAAATACACGAGACAGTATTTTCCTACTGTCTGGACAGCACTGTCTTTGGAGAATTCATGCATCCTTTCTCCTTTCTGCCCTTAATTTCCTTTGGTAAATGTGTGATGATGTGACACAGACAGTCTGCATGCTTACATTAAATGACCTTGTATTGTAATGGGAAAGTGGATCTCCATTGATAGCTTCTCCATCACGAAACACCTGATAAGATCATTGTATCAATACAATAAATACAACCAAAGTGCCTTTGACAAATGACATCTCTGAATTTCTAGCTCTCAGTGATTCCTCTAGCCCAGAGGATGCAGTGAAGTGAATGGTCTAAGCTGAATTGTCCTAAATATCCTGATTATTTCTAACGTCTGAACTAGTAGCAGAAACAGAGGAAAATTATAAGGAGAAAGGCTTAGAAATTATAGGTTGTGGGGAAAAAAAAAAAAAAGAAAGAGGTTATGAGATATGAAGGACAGTTGTTTCCATTTAGTCTGACCTTGTGTGTAAAAAGAAGATGCAGACCTTCTTGAATGATGTTTGAAACATGTAATCACTTTGTCCAGGCTTTGTTCCCCCTTTGTTGAAACACTGTGAGCAGCTCAGATATCTATCTGTGTGGCTCTCAGCATCACAGAACCTGATTGTTCATGGCAGATTAATGAGATGTAGAAATTAAACTAAGGAAATGGTTTTGATCTCCTTTACAGTCTAGGAAAGAAGGCATAGTGTTCCCTGATCCCCTCCCCATGGAAACTGCTTAGTTTGAGTGAAAGTCACATTAAAACATGTCAGCACCAAAAAGTGCTTATGGGCTTTGTCAGCAGGGAGATCTGCCCTGCTCTAGCAGCAGGCGTACTTCACAAAACAATTTACCCATACTGCTTGGATTCAGTCAGTGATTTCAAGGCTTCTCAGTACGTGCAAACACCACATACTCAATGCCAATGCCCTTGTGCTTGAGCTGGGAAGCTTGGTGCTGATCTCATGCTGTTGTAATCCACGAACTTCATGTTCTTAGACCTAATTCCCCACAGTTCTGATGGGTGAGGTGATCTCAGGGCGTGCCAAACAGTCATGCACTTATGCATAACAGGGACTGTGTGCAGGTAAACTCTAGTGGCCACTGTTCAATTCAAACAAACAAACAACAAACCCCCCCAATGAAAACAAACAAACCAACAAACAAAAAAACCACACAAAACAGTCAAGGGCCTGGCTTTCTGTGGAATAGTTTTCTGGTTGGGTTACTTATGAGCAGTTGTGTGAGAGGATGTTAAAGCCTTAACTCTAACAGTTTTATGGTTTGTAATATAGATGTTTCTTTTTTAATGAAAGGGAAGCTAGCTGAGTCTTACTGATTAGCTGTTGATAGTCCTTTGCTGCATCTGACCTAACTGATGCCTCCATGGTCCATGTTGAGACCTTTCACATTAAAGGTTTTTTTGGTAAAGACAAGCTCTTCCTGAGAATCAAATCATTTGTATCAGTTAGGAAGGGGAACAAACCAAAGCATGTGGTTTTAAAGAACACCTCCAAAGGTGCCTTGCTTTTCACAGGCTGATGTCTTAGCCAGGTAACATACATTACTAAATCTGCCTTTGGGGTTTGGTAATCCTTCTGAGTTCCTACTAGTCAACCAGGTTTGAGTTTGGAGAAAAACAGGCAATTAAGTGGGGAGGCATCGGTTTCACCTGCCAGTAAATTACAGCTTGCAGGAAGCAGTGATTCATCTTGACAGAGAACACTTGTTTTGAAAAAGCAATATTGAGGCCTGTTTGCACACTTAGTGTTTTTCTTTGGAAACTCAGAAATGAATTGGCACGTTTCTCCTGAAGTGTCCAGATAACTCTTCCAGAGGGAAACAGGAATGTCGTGTTTCTCCTCCCTTTCCTTTGGTTGTGACTGTGCTTTCTCATCTCTTATGCTGGTGCTAGTGTTTTTGTGGGCATGTGGTCAAGCAGGTCAGGGTGCAGTGCTACTGGAAACAAATCCTTCTCGCTGCACTCCCAGGTTGATTTTTTTCATAGAATAGCCCAGATTGGCAGGAACCTCAAAAAAATCATCCAAGCCAACCTTTCATAGGAAGGGGAGCCTAGATGATGTTCTATAACTGCCTTCCCAGTCATATAACTAAAACCTCCATCAATAAAATCTCTCCCACATCCCCAAGGAGCCTGTAGTTCTCAGCTGCATCACTTCACTGGTTTGCTGATGTAGTGGCTGCCTGCACGGTGGTCCAGGCACATGGATTGGGGTGCAAAAACATGTAGGCACAGAACCTTGGTGGCGTTGATTGACGTTGTCCTCTGCTCTGGATTTGCTGTATGGCCTCGGGCAATCATCTTAATCCCATTGCAGGTTTCTCCATGTCACAATGGGGATAATGCTGGTGACCTGTGTGAAGCACAGGGATGCATCAGGCTTTAGGTAATCCAGTTTAGCATGTGGATTAATAAGGGCTGAGAGCTGACCCCAGTTCATTGGTGGAACGCTTGTTTGTTTCTTGTGGCTCTGGGACTGCTGGGGTGTGGGAACCCACATCTGTGTGGGTTGTACACTTACGTGGCTCCCTAGACCGGGGACCGGTGAAACCTGAAGCAGTCAGGATTGTCATTTGCATCCCTATGGGGACCCCAAGCCTTGGCTTTTTTGAATGGTCTGCACTGCTGAGAAGGACATCACAGAAACCTTATATGACCGTGAACTAAGTGAGGCTGTTGTGAAAATAGCCACAGCAAATTGGATTAAACCGAAGAGGAAAGCACTCCTGTTCACTGCTGAGTGATGAGCAGAGGGAATTTTGGCCTGTGACTAATATGATGTGATTTATTAGTAATCACATCCATACTGTTTCTCATCTATAGATCTTAAGTGGCAATTAGCATGAAGGCAAGAAAGTATTCTTACTTTATTGAGGCACGGAAACATCAAATGAGCTGCTGCGGGGCATTTTGTGAGTCAGTGTTAGGGCTGGGCATAGTGCCTTCTTTGAGGAGGGTAATTTTGGTGTGATTGGTTTGTGTCTGTGAGCGCCAGTTCTGTGTGTGATCAGGTTAGTAATTGTGGACACGACATGGAGTTTTATGGAGTTGTTCACTAGTGGTGGATCAGAATGTTGCCAGGACTTGCTGACAGCAGAGGCTAATTCATGCTAATTTTTACAGAATCAGGTTGGAAAAGATGTTCAAGATCATCAAGTCCAACCTATTGCCAACATTATCTAATCAACTAAACCATAGCACTAAGCGCCAGATTCAGTCCTTTTTTAAGCACTTCCAGGGATGGTGACTCCACCACCTCCCTGGGCAGCCCATTCCAATACCAATCACTCATTCTGCAAAGAACTTCTTCCTAACATCCAGCCTAAACCTGCCCTGGTGCAGCTTGAGACTGTGTCCCCTCATTCTGTTGCTGGTTGCCTGGGAAAAGAGACCAACCCCCACCTGGCTACAACCTCCCTTCAACTAGCTGTAAAGGTCTCCCCTGAGCCATCTCCAGGCTGAACACCCTCAGCTCCCACAGCCTCTCCTCACAGGCTGTGCTCCAGCCCCCTCACCAGCCTTGGTGCCCTTCTCTGGACATGTTCAAACACCTCAACATCTTTCTCAAACTGAGGGGCCCAGAACTGGACACAGTACTTCCTGATCGTTCTGGCCACACTGTTCCTGATACAGGCAAGGATGCCCTTGGCCTTGTTGGCTGCCTGGGCACCCTGCTAGCTCATGTTCAGCCAGCTGTCAACCAAAATACATGTGGTATAGTTTGATCCAATTCATCTCGGGTAACATGTTTCCCCTATTTCCATTGCCATATTTAATGAATCAGATACCTGTACATTTTATTGGGAAATATGGAAAACCCTTCAACTCTTTAACATGTCTGGTGGTGTCCCAGCTCTTGCTAAAGTAGTCTGTTGCCTTTTGAAGCTGGAGCTGGTTTTCCTCTTTGTCCAATTAAGCTGGATAATTAAATCTCCCTTTTTAGTCATAGCCTTCATTCTTAATCCTGTAAGTGAGCTTGGCCTGCCAGAGGAAGTTCTCTGCATTTTTCAGCACAGCAGATCCCTAGTAAACATGGTATTAAGTCCAATCCCATGCTGCTTCTCTGTATTAATTTGTCTTTTCTTGACCCAGTTCTTTTATGCTGGGTGCTTCCTGTGCTAATAGTTTTTTTATTTAAATGCCAGATGCACTGTGATTATACTTTTAGTTCTGAGTATAGGGAGAGGGTTTTTTAAGTGTTAGATTTAGTTACGTGTACTTGATATTTAGAGTACAAGCACAAAGATGTTTTGACTGAAGCTGCCTAGACCCAATTTGACAATCAAATAAAAAGCTAGAGGCTTCAGGAGTGAAATGGCAGCAGTACTAATTGGTTCCTCACTTCTGTATTCGTTGCATGTCCTTTGTTTGATGGTGGAAGCTTTTAAATGAGGCATTGCATCTTAACTGAAGGACCTTTTGTTGTTCTGGAGCATAGGGGCAGGGGGTGACATGACAAGGAGCTGAGCTAAAGAACTTGCAGCCCTATGAGGCTTTACATGGTGGTGCCTGGTGACTTTGCTGTACCAAACAAAGTTTGAAGGCATTGCAAATACCCCTTCACTTCATGTGCAAAGAAATTACAGAGATCTCTTCCCATTCGAGTGTTTGCCTTCAACTCTAATACAGAAATGGGGATGAGTGAGGACTTCCAAACTGTTTCCTTACCCATACCTGTGTCGTCTCTTTAAGGAAGTTGCTTTTGGAACTGAATTCAAATAGTTCTTTTCTGATTTCATTTTTCAGCTGAATTTCCTGTGTGAAAGGAGCAAAGCTGTACACAAGAGACTACTTAAATGGAGAAGTGTAGAGGAAAAAAAAATGCAATATTTGGATTGCTTTCTAACACTTGAAGACTGAGATTCCCTAGTTCTTATTTGAGCTCCTTGCTCAGGTCAAATTGAGGCCACGAAACTGATATTGGTAGGATTTTTCCATGTCCATACAGAAGAGACAAAGCTGTCAGCAGAGCACATTTTTGAGCAGCAGTAGTTCTTTATCATGCATTGGATTGTTAGGTGTAATCTCTGGCATTTGTGTCATTCCTGGAGCATCTGGAGATCTCATCTGGAGTTACTGCCACTGGGGCTGAAAAAATGCTTTGGTAAATAGGTGAGTCCTCACATTAAGGCCATGGAAGACATGTTTGAGGGGCAGATGTTGCTGATCAGTAATACTAAATCTGTGCATGGTTTCATCCTATATAGACATTTGTTATGCTAATCAGTGTACATGATTTATACTGGATTCTTACCATATGCAGAAGGACAAATGATAAGATGATACCCAACATCATGTCCTTATATCTCTCAGCATATAGGTTACCTTTCAGCTTTTTTTCTTTTTTATCTTTTTTTGATTCACACACACACACACACACATATTACTAGCCTGTCAGGAGCTGTAGTAGCTTGGCCCCTTGTGTTGGTTGTGTGGTTGGCACAAATGAAACCCCATTTTATGGGCTCTAAGGATAGGATTTTTTAAATTTTTTTTTTCTCCTAAACTGTGGTCTGAAAGGAGAGTAAATTATGGTGTGAGCAATTCCATACACTTGTGAGTGACGTCTACAAAGACAGCATGGACACTTCAACATGCACTATAGCTGTATCTGAGATCTCTGTATCATAGTGTTCCAGCTCCCAGTTGTGTCATTGGGAGCACTTTTGCCCCCATCCATATGACAGTGGCTGTGATAGAAGGGCTTGTGTGTGTTTATTAGTTCTTGTTGATTACTGGCTGTTCCGATGACAGATTATTAATTAGCATAACAAATTGCTTGAGAGAGGGTGTGTGTAGGGAGTGGTGCTGGTACTATCTGCTATCACATCTGGAAGAGATTCAACAAGGGATGGAGCTGTCTGTTGTATAGCTAAGAATGAGGTCAGGTCAGTGGTGCAGAGTGAGACTTCTTGTCCAGTACAGGAAAAACATGAGAGTTTAGACCAAGGAGAAAAGTACCAGTAAGAAAGCAAAAACATCCCCCAGTTTTTAGAACGTTGTTCCAACTAGGCAGTGGTATTGGAGTTGGCTCCTATGTTAGGTGTATTGGGAGAGAGCTTTCAAACAACTGTGTGGTGTCTCATACTGTTTCTTTCCAGATTTTT
>WBNM01023061.1:0-18883 GCA_013399055.1 Ramphastos sulfuratus | reverse complement strand
TTTTGTCTTTTTAAGGGAATGATGCCTTTCCCTTCTCCACTTACTATTTTCTTTGAGGAACAACCTCCATGTAAATCAGTAGCTAAAAAAAACCAAGCTTTGCCAAACCATAACGTAAAGGGATTGGATGCTGGGGATTAGATTTTTGCTTCCCACCTACGGTGATAGCAATGCTTGGAGATACCATGGTCCCCCAGTTGAAGGGAGCACTGATACCTGGTTATTCAAGCATGCAGAGAGCAAGGCACCTGATAAAGCCTTGTCTGTGTATGTGTACTGCAGCAGTTGTGCAGCGTAGCTGTACCAGGTGCTGCCTAGAAATGACACTGCACTAATGAAGAATTATTTGGGTTACAGAGGTGAAGATTTCTGAGGCTGAACTGTACCGTGAAGGAAGGAGAAGACAGGGAACTCCACAGGGGCTTTTTTCCACACCATATTTTCTGCAAGAGAAAGGCAGATACAAAGCGTAGCTGGGACTAATGGGATCCTGAGCTGAACTCTGCAGCTTTCCTCTACTTCTGCAGCAGACCGACTTAAGCTCTGCTCTTGGAGTTGCCTGATTTCAGGGTGTGTCATTGATTTGTTCTGGATGGTGGCAGTTCCTCTGACTTCACTGCAGTTTTTGAAAGAGGAGGGAGTTTGTGTTTTTCATCCATTCCAAAACTGTGTTGACTACTTTGTCACTAAATAATCCTTCTCTAATTTTTGTTGAGGAGAAGTCTAATCTGGCTGCACTAGTAACTTCCTCTCCTTTTATTCCTTCACAAGAAAATAGTGGGTTCCGATTTTACAGAATTAGACTTAAAATTTGGTTCTAAATTTTGGAGCTAAAATTCTACCATTTTAGTTATACAAATACTGTTCATGTCATGCTACAAAGAAAATGCAAGACTTTCAGTGTGTCCCTGTAGTTACTAAACATTTGCCGTTGTATATAAAATTGGAGGGAGGAGGAAAAACCAGAGTGAGCTGGAGGATGATCAAAGGTCCAAAGGGTCTCAGAAGCCTGTGTGCCTGGGAGAGTTTAAATATGGGACACCGATGTCAAAGTCACTTTGTTGCTTTCAGATGAGCTATCCCCAGAGTTCAAAGGACCCCGGAACCGCAGATGAAGCAGGCTGAAGCCAGGAATGGTGTGGGTTGGAAACAGTTTATAACTGCAGATTGTCACTTAATTCTCTTGTTGTTATTGTCATGCAATTAAAGTCATGCCCACTGAGCTAAAAGATGAGGGGTTTGCTTGGATTTTGGGGTCTGTAATGACTGCTGTGATGTTGCTGCCTGGAGGCAGGGGCTTGCAAACTAGTCTTTCCAATAGGAGGATTATAGCTGAGGAGGGAGTGCTGGGTTTAAAGTGAAAAAAAAAAAAGTTAAGTTTAAAGCTGTCATACAGTGCTTTCCACTCAGATGAAAAAGCAGAGGATTATAAAGCTTATGTAAAAAAAAAAAATAGAAAAAAAAGAGCATTGTTAGAGGACTGACAATGGAGGAGTCACTCTCGGGAAAAGAATGCTCTTGGGACTTGTGTTGTGAAAGGATGATTCCCTCCAAGTATGGGGTGAAGTGATATCCCAAAAGGCATGGCAGGCAGCTCTAAAGTCTGTGCATCTCTGAAATGTTGATCCTCATAGAGCTTTTATCAGCCAACTCAGTGGCTAAGTTGCTGTGGTATGGACTGCTCTCAGGAGCCACCGCAGCAGTGTAGCCCTTCCAGAGTCAGTCTGAGACCAGGGACTTTATGCACTTTGTGGGTTGGTTTTTTTTTCATCAGTTGTGTTTTGGACCCTTATGCTTTATGTAGAAAACTCCCTCCTTCCATCCCTGTCAAGGCTTGGAGGTATTTTTCTGCAGCTGGAGGGGAGGCCAGGCTGCCTTGAGATGAGTGTTGGGGGTGGGGGACTCATGGCTTGGGGGGACGGGCAAGGAAATAAGATGGAGAATATGGAACCTCAGGGGTTTTTGAAGAATGAGAAAAGTTAACATCTTTCTGTGCTCCCACGCATTGAACTTGATGTGCTGTAAGGAGCTAGCCAAGTAGCAGAGTGCTCAGGTGAGATGAGGAACCACAGGTTTGCTTTCTTGCCCTTCTGAGGCCTTTTTGTTTGCTTTATCTAGGCTAATTTGGGCTCTGGCTTTCTAAGAATCAATGGTATTGAAGCTTCTGAAGATTTTTCACTGTTATGTTCCTTTGGGTCTCTCTGGCTGAGTAGCCTGTATTTGACATGGATCAAAAGACAAAGCAGTGTTAGAAGCTCCAATAATCCCTGACAAGGGCTGATGTATTTAGTCATCGAAACTGCGAAACATTTCAATTTTGTGATTAAATTTGATTTCTGGTTAAAATACCACCTTTGTGAAAAGGTTTTCTTTCAGGAACACATTTGCCTCAGGACATAAGTATTTAAGGATGCCTGTGAAACATTGTGGACTTGAAGGGTAATGTCTCTAAGTATTAGTTGTTACAGAAGGAAGTGTTTTTCCACCAGCTGGCAGAAATGGTTTAAGAAGTTGTAGCCGAGTCAGACTACTGCATAGCATGCCTGAGGACAAGAGATAACCCCCTGCATAAAACACACACACGCATGCATCTAGTTTTGAGGTGCAAAACCAGAAGGTGATGCTTTACTGAGTATTTTGCTATTTTTTTTCCCAGTGGAGGATGGTGAAAACCTGTGGAAGACTATTGAGGAACAGTAAGAGCTGCATAGCTGAAGGACCTAAGCCAGACACCATTGCCAGGCTTTGGTGGTTCTGAAGAAGCTGGAATTTCTGGGAATTTGCAGTGGCTGAGCTAAGTGCAGCTGAAGGATCAGACCAGTGTGGGAGTCCTGCTTGGCTGACAGCTGCAGGGACCTGCAGGATGCTCTCTTGAGTTTATGTTGGCAGGTCATGGAGCAGACTGCTAAAATCCTTGAGATTGCAGGAATGGTTCAATTGATACCTGTCTTCATGCTGCTGGCAAGGAAGCAGTAACATTGACCCAAACAAACCTGAACCCTGTGCTTTGCTTCAGACCAGGGATCACCACTGTGCAGCTGCCTGTTGTGTTTTTTTTTTTTGTCCCCTTTGTATTCAGCTTTTGAAAGTCAGCAGCTTTGGACAGAAATATTATAACATGAGTCTGTGTCTCTGAGGATATTAGGCTGTTGAGACACTTGGCAGGAGTGCAGAATATCTGAATGTGCATGAACTTTTTTCATTTTATAAACCCTTCTGCGAACACATTGTTTGGGTCACTGGGAGCCAATTGTTTAACTTTTCTGTCTGTGGTTTGAAAAACAACAACAAAAGCCCAAAAGGAGAGAGAAACAAAACACTACTTATTTTCCTGGTGTGTTTCTGTAACACTTTCCAAATGCAAAAGCCTCTTAAGATATGGAAAAGGAGCAATACTGTTTATGCTGCCTTTATGAAAAGACTGATCAAAGGAGCACAACTGCACTTTGCTTTAGTGCCAATGCCTGCATTAATGTCAGAGTGCTTATTATTTTATTGAACTCAAAAGTTGTGGACTCTGCAAAGCACAAAGCTGGCTAAGACTCTGGTGTGTGCTCGATTTATGTCGTATTATGTGCTGCACTATCACAACACATTTTGTGCTCTGGTGGCTGCATTTCTTTGTCAGCCATTTGGAAAGATTGTGTTTGGGACTTCTCTATCTTCTTTTCCCCTCTCTCCTTTTTTTTTCCCTTTTCCCCCTCTCTCATTTTTTTTCCTTTTCCCCCTCTCCCCTTTTTTTTTCCTTTTCCCCCTCTCCCCTTTTTTTTTCCTTTTCCCCCTCTCCCCTTTTTTTTTCCTTTTCCCCCTCTCCCCTTTTTTTTTCCTTTTCCCCCTCTCCCCTTTTTTTTTCCTTTTCCCCCTCTCCCCTTTTTTTTTCCTTTTCCCCCTCTCCCCTTTTTTTTTCCTTTTCCCCCTCTCCCCTTTTTTTTTCCTTTTCCCCCTCTCCCCTTTTTTTTTCCTTTTCCCCCTCTCCCCTTTTTTTTTCCTTTTCCCCCTCTCCCCTTTTTTTTTCCTTTTCCCCCTCTCCCCTTTTTTTTTCCTTTTCCCCCTCTCCCCTTTTTTTTTCCTTTTCCCCCTCTCCCCTTTTTTTTTCCTTTTCCCCCTCTCCCCTTTTTTTTTCCTTTTCCCCCTCTCCCCTTTTTTTTTCCTTTTCCCCCTCTCGCCCGTTGTGTTTTGGCTTATTTGTTTGGGTTTTTTTAAACCCTACTGAAAGGTTTTGAGAATTGGGAAGGTTTAACCTTGCTGGGAATGCACTGAGTTTTCCTCTATGGAGCAGAGCTCATCCTAGCTGTGTTCAGCTGAGCAGCCAGTAGTCCCAGCTCACAGGTGTAAAGAGGTTAAAAGACATTCATGTGCCCTGACTCATCATGCATGCCCAGCTGCCATGGCCAGGCAGCTTTGTTGGCCACAAACAAGGCTGTAAAGAGGCCAAGTGAAAACAGACCCACTAGAAAGCCTCAACAGATGTGTCAAGGGCAGTTTCTGCTTATTCCCCTAGAGCAATTATACCTTGTACCAAAATATTTTGGTCTTGTACACTTGTATGGGACAGAGCGTGGGGAGTGGGTGGAGAGGCGGATGCAGCAAGCATGTTCAGATAGGTAATTTAAAGGGTTAATAATGATGTGGTAGTATGCCAACAGACTGTGCAGGTGGTTAAAGCTAGACTTTAAGGGGCAGACCAGATCAAATCCCGGACCAGAAGTCTCACTGGAAAGCTTTACATGGGTTTTGTGAGCTCTATTGTCTCTCTTCCTGCATACATGGTAGGCTTTTGTTCTGTCCTGCAGTCAGTGGCTGTGGATGGGAATGGAGAGCACAGTCCAGCTCTGAATATTGCTGGCGTGGGACAGCAGCCTTTTGACATGGCATAGTTCAGCATTTTGTTTTTCAGATTTCTCCTTTTGTAACTGCTGGTCACGTTGGTGGTGAAAGCAATGCTGCTTTTAAAGCAGAAAAAAAGCAATTCTTATGTGCTAGACAAGTTTGAAATAGTTGACTCTTTCCCACATTCTCTGGACTTCTGAAGTTGCCTGTGATTTCCCTCCCTCTAGATGGTACATTTCTCCCTTTATGAATTAGATATTGTTCTTACTACCTTCTTTTGGTTACCACAGACAGTCTTCTTGTTTCTGTTATCTCAGGCTACCTTTTTCCTAGTCATAGTTTGACTTTACCACCTGCTTGGAAGTAAAAATGGTGTGTGAGTCTGGAAATAAAAGATTATTAATTCTTTCCTAGTCTACTCTTCTACAGTCAGGTTTAGGCAGCAGTGGGCATGGCAGGTCTCCTGCCTGCAATCAGTGTTGGCTGCTTTCCAAAGCTTCCCTGACATTGGTACTGGTTTTGGTGAGAGCAGTGCCCTCAACCTTACTACATTAGGACTGGTCAGATCATCTGGAGATGCTTAGACATGTTTTCCAAACACTGAGAAAGCTAGTGTAAGCAAAACTAGCAGATAGTTCCAGAATACTTCATATAGCATGCATTATCCAGGGGTTTTTCCATTGTTCACTTGAGCACAGAACTGGTGGTCAGGTCCCCTGGGTAGCTGAAGATGTCCCTACATTTTCTGTTACTGCATCTCTGCAGCGGTCTTTTGAGACTAGAGCTCCTCACGGTGCCATGCTTACACTTTGCTTGCTCCCTTGCAAGAAGATTAAAGGGTAGCCCTGCATGCTAGGAGCTGTGAGTGCTGCTCCTGGTGCTCCTCAGGCGATGTGGAAGCAGAAATGTGGAGCTGAATTTCAGGGCTATGAGTTGTGCACAGTCCCAGCTGCTGCAGGGTGAAGCGTGTCCAAAAGCTGAGCTTGCCCTCTGTGTCTTCAGGGGGGTACTCAGCAGTGAGTGTCTGGAGAGGCTCTGGTTTTCCAGCTGCATTTCTGTGCTGCTTCAGTGTAAGATATTAATTCGCTGTCAGTGCTCTAAGATTGATTTCACACTGAGGTCATTAAGTGCCCTCTGTCATGCATATTTTTGACCAGCCTTGAGAGACCTCTATGATGTGGGTGCCAAGGATGTGTTAGCAGACACTGCGTAGTGCATAACAGGGTATGATGGGATGAGTGGGGGCACCCTTGCCAGCTCCTAACTCCACTGACTTTCCACTGCAGGCTTCACTACTCACTTGGGGATGAAATACAGGGTCTGGCACAGAAGTTTTCAGGGGTGATTGAGCCCTCTGGAGGTGTCATCTGTGATACAGACCAAGTATTGAACCGCAGTCATCATTTCCATAGATTAAGGTCCTCCTTTTTGGATCCTTTGTGATGGGTCAGTAAATGTACTAAAGATATTAATAAACCAAGTAAGTTATTAAGTCAATAAATCTAAGAGGGATCTAGGGTCTGCCCTCCTTTCATTGAGTTTGAGTAAAGGTGTTTATATATGAGTTTAAACTGCCAAGTTTTAACTGTCTAGACTGCTAGTTCAAACCTCATGTCCTGGCTTTTTTAGCTCCTGGTATGGACACAATACATTAGGATTAATATGTGTTGGTGAGGGTAAATAGAACTTAAAATATGATAGATATTAGTGAGATGTTCCTGTGTCCTGTTAACAGGTCTGTTTCATGTATATGCTTAGAGGTCTTGATTTTTAGATAAAATTTAATAAACTAGAGGGGGTGATAGGCTTTTATCTGCAGCAAATGGCTTTTGTGACCAATTCCAGAGAGAGAAGGAAGTTTATGCTGGGGTCTACTGAGCAGGACTGCCTAACTCTGTCAAAGAACTGACTTAGGAAGGTACAGATGGAAAATAAGAACAAAGTTGAAATGTGAAACTGAAGTGACACAAAATATAGCAGTACATTTGATGTGATAGCTCTTTGCTTTGTAGGAGTTCAGCTATCAGGTAAGTCAGCCAACTGCTGCTTTGCTGAAGGCAAGCATCTCTAGGTGTTTATGTCTTTTTTTTATTTCTCAGATGGAAACTGAATTTTGCCTGTGATGACTTCTTAGGCATCAGCTTTGAGCATGGTCCAAAACTAATTACATCAAAGAGCACTGATCAAATAGTTGGCCCCATGCTTTGACTTTGTGTTCTCCTCACTTGAACAAGGAGCTGCCTTGCTTCCCAACATCTGTTTATGTGTTTAGGAAAAACAGGATGAGAGAAGAACTTTTGCCCCTCTTCCCCTGTGAAAGATGTGAAAATAATGGGAGGATTGAGCAAAAAACTTTTGGAGTGGAATGATAACCTCTAAACTGGAATTTATGTTGGTATTTTCAAGGGGCAGGAACATCTGGAGAGCTGATAACATCTCACTGTGCTGTCTGCCAGCATGTTTCTACAGGGTCCTTGCCAAAAAACTTTCCCAAAGTGAGGGGCTTTAGTCAAAGTCACTGCAAGGAGGGCTTTGTGAGGACAGTGCTGCCCCTTGTCCCTGTCTTGCCTTCTGGTGAAACAGGCAGCTGGGCCATCTCTGGTTTTGGTAAAAAGTAGAGAGTGCTGCATGAAAAATATAATAACTGCCATTAGGAAGGCAATTCTGCTTGGTCATATGAAACCTGAGTCTGCAAACAGGATGAGATGACAAATTTGGTACTGGCTCAGTCGCATTGAGGTGACAGGCTTTGTGTTTCACTGCATGGACTGTTTTCTGTGTATAGAGGGTAGGTGCAAAAATCCAGATGTAATAAAAAATTTGGAATTTGATAACCATTTTGTTGGATCCTACAGCATTTACTAATATATGTAGTGTTGTCCCACATTAAATGCCAAGTCCTGTGTCCTCTGCTGTCTTAGATTTAACAGCTATTCTGTTAAGCATCTCCAGACTTTGTCCTGGCACCCAAATTGATAGGTAACTAAAACCAGTCCTCCAGCACATCCCAGAATTTTGTCCATTGATACTACACAGCCTGTGCTTCTATATGTTACATATGTGTGGGCTCTGTAGTATCTCAGTCATGTTTATGACTTCATCTTGGTCCTATACATAAAACATATGGTACTTTCATGGCATCCATATGAGGAGAGGTTATGCCTTGTATCTGTGTGTGTGTGTGTGTTTATATATTTATCAGTGTGAAAGCAACAGAAAAATGGTTCATAGCAGGTAAGTGATACCCTGTTTCACAGCAAAGGCTATAGCAGGCTGATTTTAAGATTCCATGATTTGCGTATAACAGATGAAGCTGTTAATAGTGCCTTGGCATCAAGGTGGCACCAGGTAAAAAGGAGCAGATGATCAGCAGGTGCTTGTCCTGTGGTTTTGGTATTTTTCTAGTTTTGTTTTTTAATACTTTAATCCTAATGTTTAAGTAGTGGTGTGCATGTCGTCATCGTCATGGAAACAGGGCATGGTGGTGATTAAGATGGATGTGGGTCCTTTGTTACTGGGGTGCATGTGGCTGCTGAAGTGTCTGTTATTGTTGTGTTTATTGAGCTTATCTGCTGCGTGCAACTTCCATGAGTACAGCAAATGGAGACTGTGTGTTTTGTTGCTTCTCAAATGAGAAGCAAATTGGATCCACTAATTTGGTTTATCTTTGAACCATACCTAGATAGAAACCCTTGCATTCAAAGTGTGTGGGAATATTTCTGTCTTTTTAAAGTTGCTGTTATGCTGACTTGCTTTAATGTAATAATTTTTAATTTTTTAAGGGGAAAGAGAAAATAAAACCCCACCTTCCTTTTTGCAGAAGATTGGTATTTATTGAGAAATAAGTGAAACTTACAAGTGCCTGAGACAATTGTTGCTGTGATGGGCGTTTGGGTTGAGGACTCCTGTCCTGGCTGGTGGTGAGGACAGTCTTGTCCTTCCCAGTGAGTGGTGGCATGTGTCTGAAAAACAGACCCTGTGTTCTTCTTGTCAAAGTTTCCCAAAGGGTAGTGAAGGAGCAGCTATAGAATCATAGAATGGTTGGGGTTGGAAGGGACTTCCAAAGGTCATCTAATCCAAACCCCCCTGCAGTCAGCAGAGGCATCTTCAATGAGATCAGGCTGCCAAGAGCCCTGTTGAGCCTCACTTTGAATATATCCAGGGATTGGGCCCCAACCACCTCCCTGGACAATCTGTTTCAGTGTTCCACCACCCTCATAGTAAAGAACTTGTTCTTAACATCCAATCTAAATCTGCTCTTCTCTAGTTTGAAGCCATTGTCACTTATCCGGTCACCATAGGTCTTTGTAAACAGGCACTCTCCATCCTTCTGGTAGCCCCCTTCAGGTACTGGAAGGTTACTGTTAGGTCTCCCTGGATCCTCCTCTTCTCCAAGCTGAACACCCCCAGCTGCCTCAGCCTGTCCTTATAGCAGAGGTGCTCCATGTTTGTCTCCCTCCTCTGGACCGCTCTTNGGATGTTGTGGGGGACTGTGTCAAAGACCTTGCAGAAGTCCAGACAGATCACATCTATCTCTGTGTTCTGGGAAGGAAATCATAGCCTTGTGGGCCAGGTGGCAACAGGCGTGTTGATTTTTGGGGAGAGTGAGAGGTTATTGTTAAAATTTTGCTGCTGGACATTCAGGTGGATTAGGACAGCCTAAGGGCTGCTGCAGGGTTGCAATGGCTGTTTTGGGGAAACTGAAAATAGCATTAGGTTAAAGTGCCCATTGCAGAGTTGCTTGGTGTACACTTGTACAGGTAATATTTCTCTGACATTGCATGTGGACCCTTCTGTGATGTGTGAGGAGAAGGAATGTCCTGCCACATGGATATAACCCAGCCTCCTGCTTGTCCAGCAGGGAAAATCTTGTCACTAAACAAAAGGCTTTCTTAAGGAATATAAGGATTTATGCTCCTCTCCATGGGATGAATTACTGCACTGGTTTTTAATAGAGCCCTTCTGGATTTACGTGGCTGCTGCTCAGATTAAACTCTGATCCAGCGTGTAAAATAAGATTCAGTAGTTGTACTCTGCTTCTGTCCTGCCCTTGCAGGCAGTTGCTGCTTAAAGTCTGCTTCTGGCATTTTTTTAATGCAGTTAAAAAGTATACTACAGAGCATCCTTCTTTTGGGTAAGCGTGTTGCAACTTGTTACTTTTAAACAGACATCCAATACGTGTGTTGTGTTTAATTGAATTTAGTCTTATGTGAGAACATGCTGACAAGTCTAATCAATGCCTTCAGTGAAAGTTTAGTAAGGGGAAGTGAAGGAAATTAACTATATGACATGTTATAAGCTAATAATGAAGTAGTTGTGATGATTTGTAATGGGAATTTTTAGTTTCCTCCCTCTGTTGTGATTTACATCTTTTTCCCTGCAGCATCTGCCAGGTTCTGCTCTGAAATTCAGAAATAGGATTTGTAACACCTTTGGAGCAAGAGACAGTGATTCCTTTGCGGGGGGGAAGTGTGCTGGAAGCGCTTGTGGAAGTGCTGGGTTGCTGTGGGTAGGGCAGGCAGTAGAGGAGGAGAGGAAAAGGGAGCTGGTTTGGAGGGAGTGGGGGCAGCGCTGAGCTCTTGGATGCATACCTGCTGGTTTCTGCTGTGAGTAAACTTGCACGTAGAGCAGATAAATCGAAGTCAAAAGGGGAAAGCAAATTTCTTTTCCTGTGATGCCTTTGCCTTTGATTTTTTTTTTTTTCCCCTCCTTAAGTAGCAAAGGCTTACCTGCCAAGTAAATCCATTCTCTAAGAAGCAAGGATGGGCAGAAGCTCTTGGAATTAAAATTTGTGAGCCTTGCAGCCTGCTTCTCTGGCTTTACATATCTTGTGGGGGTTTGTAAACTTTGTTTTGCTTGACAGCATATCTGCATCTATGAGAGAGAGTTTGCCTCTGGCTAGTGTGTCTTTTGCATTAAATTAAGCACCAACCACCACCCACACCACCACCCCTCCACCACTTCCCCCAGTAGAAGTAGATATGGAGCAACTGTATGCTTTGTCTGTAGTGCAGCAACTGTTTTTTTACCATCCTTATTTTTTCACTGCAGGTTTTGGTTTTGTTTTCACTGTCTTTTGTGACTGTCTCCCATCCCCTTGTGCTGCCTCTCACTGTTGAATATTCAAACTCTTGATCTGCACGTGGGCTAAAAATGGTTATTGCTTTGAACTTGCAAATGAATCAAATTAATTCCCACATCCACCGCAAGAAAGGAAAATATTCAGTTTGAAATAGAATTTGGAGCCTATAGGAAAATGCATCTGATAAAGTTTGTGCTAATTCTAGAGCTTTGGTGCCAAGGCACCAGCACTGTTATTGTCAAGAGTATTGCATGTAAGCTCTGTATTTTAATAGTAACTCAATATGGCTAATTAGTTTGAAGACCCTTTGAAGAAGCCGATGTACTGCCTAAATAAGCTCATATTTTTCAAAACAACTAAAAAGCACTCTTAATTTACAGAGCAGATAGTTGTAAAACGGTCTTCAGTTTGCATGCTAAGAGCTAGTGTGAAGCATGAGCATGCTTGCAGTCAAGTTTACTCCAACGCAGTTTGCTAGGATTGGTGTTAGTGTGCTTGAGGGAGGTTTCTGGGTCTTTGGCACAGTAGCGCAGCATAAATCTGTGTAACTGGGCTTGATGTATCCAGGAGGAAGATGGCATGCAATGAGTGCTCCTGCACCATTGAAATCAGTGGCAGTTATTATCAATCTCTTCTTTGTTTGCTGCCAGGTTCAATCCAATAATGAAGAGCAGCTTTGAGTTTCTAACTAGATGACATAGCTAATCCTGAAGCATGTATAAAGCGGCTGTAGTTATTAGGAGATTTAAGGCTTTGAAAGTTCAGATTCCCTTAGTGCAGTTTGTTAATGGCAAGGATTTGCAGTAAGTGAATAATAGATGAAAGTCATCAAAAGGCTTACAGGGAATTTCTTGTGACGTGGTGCTGGTCTGTCTCGTGCCAGAACTGAAGATTTCTGGGTGTATCCTAGAAATAAAAATTTAACAAACAAACAAACAAACCACCCCTGTCCTCCCTCCAAAAACGAGGTCAATTGTTCCATATTTTGTATTGCTCTGGGAAGCCGAGACAGTGGTGTGATGGATGGGGAGAAACAGCTACAGTGCAGACCAATGTGTGCTAAGTTCTCAGTTTTCCTGGTTCTACCTTTCTCATGTACTGGAAGTATTCTGGTGCTGAGAAGACACTTCATAGCCCTGGGATATGGCAGGTGGAGTGGGAGAGCTGCCAATGGACATCTTCTCTTCTGCACCATGCAAGGTGAGCAGAGCTGGTGCTGTGCCTCCTCACCATCCAGCATGCCTCTTCACTGGGGTGCACTCTCTGCTTTGCTCCTGAGGGGGCATTTTCACCTGTAAACCCTTGTGGCCACTGCACCAAGTGTGTCCTGCAAGGCAGAAACTGCCAGGTGGCAACTCCAGTAGACTCTATAGTTCTGGATGATGGAGTGGGATCCCTTCCACAATATGCCAGTTCTGTGAGACTGTCCCACACTTGGCAGGAGCGTGCCCCCAAATTTGTGCTAGGACAGTTCTCTCAACCTGGGCAGTGGCTGGTGATATGTGCCCTTACCTGCTCCTGTGTTAACAAATTCAGGCCTGACCTGGGGTACCTGCAGTCAGTGTTTGGGTGGCAGCATCAGTCATTGCTTGGAGGCTGGGTCTGGGCAAGGGGGACTGCATTTGCATGGAAGCACCAGTCTCTTTGCAGGGGAAGTGGGAAGCTCTTTTCTAAGCCTGCAAGAAGGAGAAATCAATGAATAACCTTCACCATTGTGGTGGAGGAGTGAGGGTTCTCAAGGCCATCCTTAGGCAGAAACATTGTGGGAAGATATCCTTGCAGAGGATGAAGGATGAGAGTTTGCAATCTCCTTTTATTTTATTTGTTTCAGTGAAAAAAAGATAAATAAAGTTGTTTGTTTTGGTGTTTTGTTTTGTTTGGGTTTTTTTTAATAACTAAATTAGTTCATATTTTTTCCTTCTACTGTCATGCCCCGTATTGGATCATGAATGTATTATGTCTGACAGCATCTAATGAAGATGCAACTTGGGGCAAATCCTCATGAATTTTGGCAGCAGATTGCAGGTCCCGATTTGCTGCTGGGAAAAGCTTGTTATGTGAAGAGATGCAGAAGGCAGAGTCCCATCCACTTTCTTAACTGTTAAAATAGTGTTCTCATTCAGGGATGCTACTGGGAGCTGTCGCCCACCTGAGGCAGTTTCTGGGGTTGCAGCCCCCTTTTTCACAGTATCACAGTATAAGCAAGGTTGGAAGAGACCTCAAAGATCATCAAGTCCAACCCATTACCACAGACCTCAAGACTAGACCATGGCACCAAGTGCCACGTCCAAACCTGCCTTGAACACCTCCAGGGATGGTGACTCCACCACCTCCCTGGGCAGCCCATTCCAGTGGGGAATGACTCTCTCAGTGAAGAACTTTCTCCTCACCTCCAGCCTAAACTTCCCCTGGCACAGCTTGAGACTGTGTCCTCTTGTTCTGGTGCTGGTTGCCTGAGAGAAGAAAGCAACCTCCTGCTGGCCACAACCACCCTTCAGGTAGTTGTAGACAGCAATAAGGTCTCCCCTGAGCCTCCTCTTCACCAGGCTAAACAATCCCAGCTCCCTCAGCCTCTCCTCATAGGGCTTGTGCTCGAGGCCTCTCACCAGCCTCGTTGCCCTTCTCTGGACACGCTCAAGCACCTCAATGTCCTTCTTAAATTGAGGGGCCCAGAACTGGACACAGTACTCAAGGTGTGGCCTAACCAGTGCAGAGTACAGGGGGAGAATGACCTCCCTGCTCCTGCTGGCCACACTATTCCTGATGCAGGCCAGGATGCCATTGGCCTTCTTGGCCACCTGGGCACACTGCTGGCTCATGTTTAGGCGGGTGTCAATCAGCACCCCCAGATCCCTTTCTGTTTGGCTGCTCTCCAGCCACTCCGACCCCAGCCTGTAGCTCTGCATGGGGTTGTTGTGGCCAAAGTGCAGCACCCGGCACTTGGATTTGTTGAAAGCCATCCCCTTGGACTCTGCCCATCTGTCCAGGCGCTCGAGGTCCTGCTGCAGAGCCCTTCTGCCCTCCAACCCACCAACATCTGCCCCCAGCTTGGTGTCATCTGCAAACTTGCTGATGACTGTCTCGATGCCCTCGTCCAGATCATCAATGAAGATGTTAAAGAGGATGGGGCCCAGTACTGATCCCTGGGGGACACCGCTAGTGACCGGCCTCCAGCTGGATGTGGCACCATTCACCACCACTCTCTGGGCTCGGCCCTCCAGCCAGTTCCTAACCCAGCACAGAGTGTTGCCATCCATGCCACGAGCTGACAGCTTAGCCAGCAGTTTGCTGCGGGGGACAGTGTCAAAGACCTTGCTGAAGTCCAGATAGACCACAGGCCTCCCCACATCCACCAGGCGGGTCACCTGATCATAGAAGGAGATCAGGTTGGAGAGGCAGGATCTGCCCTTCCTAAATCCATGTTGGCTGGGCCTGAGCCCTTGGCCATCCCTCAGGCACGCAGTTATTGCCCCTAAGATAATCTGCTCCATCACTTTCCCTGGCACTGAGGTGAGGCTGACAGGCCTGTAGTTCCCAGGTTCCTCCATCCGACCCTTCTTGTGGATGGGGATCACATTGGCCAGTTTCCAGTCGTCTGGGACCTCTCTGGTGAGCCAGGACTGGTGGAAAATGATGGAGAGCGGCTTGGCCAGCCTGCTGGAGGATGTTCCTATCTTTCGTGGCTGTCAGAGTGGTTGCAAAATATGTGCTAAATCCAGAAACTTCATTATGTGCAAAGTGTTTGTTGGGAAGTTGAAAGTGTCTGCAAGCACTAATCCACTGTCCCTCTGAGGAGGGTGTGCCTGTCTTGTTTTTGTTGCAAACTGAGTGAAAGTTAGGAAACGTTTGTGGTCGCTGCCATGCATTGCATTAAGTCCTTCTCCCTTTTGGCCTCATCGAAACTTGCTGTGGTAAAAACAGAAAGTGAGAATGCAATTAAAAGCTGGTTTATAATGTGAGCATCCAAAGGAAGAGGCAAGCATATATATGTGTTGGGCATTGCCTTTGCAGATTGTTTTGTTGAGGAGTCCTGTCTTTAGTTCTTAAATTTACTTGAGCAGAGAGGTTTGGCTCATGCATTTTCAATGGCAGTGTCATCCTGGGGAAAGCATTACCCAGGCAGAGGTGGTTTTCTTTGCCTGGGTTGATGCCAGCCTCAGCAAGTTGGTAGTCGCTCTTGTTTTGCTGGTGATCTGCCTGGGAGTCTTTGACATCCATGAGTGAAGTACTTGAATTTAAAGCAATGCACTTGCCTGGGCAAAACCACCACCAGCCCTATCACCAGGGAGCTGAGGTGGAATGGGAGATGTTACTGCTCACAGGGAATTTTAAAAATGAATGGGTATTGGCATGGTTTGCTTGTTTTAAAGAGGGTGAGCTCTTTATTCTGGCCAAATGTTAGGAATATCAAAGATGCAAATGGGAGAGGGAAGTTTTGGTGTGACTGACAAACACTGTTGAGCAAGAGAGAGAGTGCTTTCTGCAGGGTTATTATGGTCAGAAACCTGTCACAGCATGCAGGGGAAGCACGGTTCAGCAAGCCCTTGGTCAGAGCCGAAAACTCTTCGTCTCCAGGGTTTACTATATGCGCAGCCCATCTGCAGGGCCAAGAACAAAGTGGCAATGTTAAGTAGCTAAATAAACCTCCTGTCCCCACAGGTGGTGGTCCTCAAAGACAAAAATATCCTTTGTGAGAGTTGCTGCAAGTGGTGTGAAACGCTGGTGGCCTCGCTGGGAGGAGAGGGTTGGGTTGGCTTGGTCTGGTGCAGCCCGTGAGCATGGAGAGCATGGTCTTGTACACCCTGTGAGCACAGCAACGGATAATGGCGTTGCACGGGGTGCACTGAGAGCCTCTCCACATTGAGTGTATTTGTGCGAAAGGCACTCCTTTTCTTTTCTCCTTTGGGGCTCCTGCAAACTGAAATCTGCCCTGAAGTCACAAGAAGTAATGTGTGTGGGGAGGTGCATTTGTGTGTACAAGTTTAGGGTCTTTATAAAAGTTCCATTACGGAGGGTTGTTAGGTCACGCTTTCAGAATTTTCACCTGCTTTGACAAAGTGTTAGGCTTTTTGGGGTTTTTTTGCAGCTAGCAGGGAGCTGAATTTCTCCTGTCAAATATCCGTTTCTGGCTTTGTGACCATCGTGGTCAAGTCACAGTATCTAAGGATGCTGAATGATGGGTGTCCTTCCCCTTTGTAAGGAAGGAGCAGTTAGAGTAACTGCTGTGCTCGGTACTAGGAAGAGTCCTGGAAAGTACTCAAAACCAAGAAGTCTTTTGAAAACAAGTAACTCCTGTTGCTAAAATTAGCCCCCCTTGAATAAATCTGAGAGCCATGAGCTTGTTGCTTCCCTATCTGCCCTCCAGCCATTGTGAGATTATTGGTAGCATGACATCTCTCTATCGGTAGGACTCCTCTCATGAGCTGAAGTGAGCCAGCAAAAGCTTTGGAAGTAAGTATTTTCTAACCCCACATATCATTTCCTGCTTTCAAATAGACTTGATTAAATTTTATGGCTCTCCCATTCATTGCTCACATTGCTCACCCCCTTCTCAGTGGAAGGGGGTACTTCAGGAATTAAAACTGACATTGAAAGCTAAAGAATGTGGTTTGCCAAAACAACATTGCAGAGCTTTTAATATATTTATTTATTTTAATTTAAAATATCATTGTAAAACTTTGCTGCTAGAATAAAAACTCTTTCAGTGGGGTGTGGTATTTATTTTTTTCCTTCTTCAATTTGGGCATTTGTAGTCATTTCTGTACAGGGAGAAAATAGGACATTCTGTCTGAAAGGGATGACTTCACTGCCTAGGAATAGTTTGGGCCTGCCACTAGTATTGCTTGCACTGCTATGCTGGTGCTGACTGGGTATATACCAGGTCCAGCCTCTGTGGATGCAGAGACCTCCCACTAGCAAGCTGTGCACCTGAGGGGGTCATCACAATCACTCAGGGAATTTTCTTGTGGCACCCTCCCACAGATGTAGATCTGTGCAAAAATTCTGGATTCTGATAAAGAATATCTGCCACGCTGACTGCGTTTAGTTTTGAGTGCAAACCATTTCTCCTAGGTTCTACTCCCAGCTGTCACTACTGATTAGTGTGATGGGAAACCAGGGGCAGAACTATGTAAGAGATTGCTGTATGCTTAGAAAGAAGTTGCTTTACAGGGCAATCCTAAAATACACTAGATGAAAGGTGGAGAGCCCTGGTGGTGAGGTGTGAAACAGAATGACAGTATTCAAGCACTCTGGTGAAGTGGGAGAAGTGTTATATACTGCATGAACTTTGTAGATGGGTCACACATGGCTATCTTTTGACCTCTGTCTTGTTTCTTTGTGTAGGGCACATGTGCATATAGTTGGGTGGTTTATTTCATGTTTTGCAAATGAGAGCTTGTTTGGGCTTCCTGATATGGAGCAAGTCCTACATCTCAGGAGGAACAGTGTGAAGAAGGAAACCTGCTACCAGGCAAGACCGAGGAGTTTCACACAGAGCGCTCAATGCAAATCAGTCTTCAGTAAATGATTTTGCCATATTCTATCAGTTTGAAAGTCCAAGCTTCAGTCTCTCTTAATTTTGTTTTTTAAATCTAATTCAAGCATTGTTTCCAAAGTCATTGAGTCCCTGAACTAACGATAACAAACTCAGTCGCTGCAATTAAACAGCATCGGCAAAAAGACTCTGAGTACTGCTCTGTATCTTACAGCAGCTACTGAAAAATGTATATTTGTATCCCGATGTGTGTGTTAGGCATGCCCACAAACAAGTGTTGTCTGTCTGGGTCCTTGCACTTCTCATGAAACAGAAAATTATGCATGGACCTAACAGATAATAACTTTGTTCTTTGCAAAGTTTCTGCAGGTGAATACACTGGGGAATACTCTTGTTAAGGGCATGGACCAATTACCTCTTACCTGTGTTAGGCAGTTGTGTAGCCCAGAGGGTAGGAGATCTGTTGGAGGAAACTGTTAAGCTGAGACCTGACCTGCACAGTATGGTCGTTTTGGAGGTTACTTGGGACTAGCTCTACTGCAGGCCTATGGACTGAACACTGATGGGTGTTCAGCTGGAGCTTAGAGCACAGTTACAAAAGTGCATTGGCACATATCTGCCACTTCAATTTCATCTGAGAAGAACCTGGTGGGAGCTTGGGGAGCGCCAGGGCATGCAAACCAAAGCACAGTAATAGGGAAAATGAAATTTGCTTCAAAACTATGCTCTTGACTTGTACTAAAGTGATATAGTAGACGCTCTTGGTGATGGCTCTTGATCATAACGATGTTGAGAGGGACAGTGGCTAGCTAGCTCCCTGCACATTTGATTACATTTGAAGTTTTAGGGCATCTTTTCCCTTCTGTGCATCCTGCAGTAACAGGACTGTATTGTTAATTTTCTCATGCCATATTAGAGTCTGGTAAAACATTGCTTGAGTAGGGCAGTTAAACCAAAATCAAGACATCTTGGAAAACATATTTGCTAAAAATGGAGTAAGGGGTATATTTCTCCATTGCTGACGGTGCTGGTGTTTGGATATCAATGTTAATTTAAGGAATGACTGTACCCCTTCATCTCTGTGTGCCACCTAAGAGACATAAAGCAACTGAGTGTGTCTAGCCTTGATCTGTTCTCTGAGGGAGAGCATGTCCACCTCTGTGCTCTTGGAGCAAGACAAATTGATGCCGCCTTTGGTGAAAGTGTAGAAGTGTAAAATTTGACCTGTCTCCAAGTTCATTTCCAGTTGCTTCCACAAGAAGATACAACTGGAAATGGACAGCAATTGCATGAGACTCCAAAGAAAAAGCTTATGCTTGTATGGCCCAGAGTTTCAGGAGTGTGAGTGTCTTCAGAGAAGCAGGATATGGTATCATTGTGGTTATAGAGACCACATCTGAACAGCAGAAACGTGCTTGGATCAAGCAGTAATTAGAGGTGCTAATGCCCAGTTGTAACTGTTGGAGCGGGTCCAG